>JABUQX010069359.1:25000-30341 GCA_015478945.1 Trachelipus rathkii
AGATAAGGAATAGTTAAGGCTGAGTATCTCAGAAAAGTAATTAATGTGAAAAGTTATAGTGGTATTATATATTTTGACTATATGTGAGTCTATATGCATGAAGTAAATTGGCAAACGCGAATGTAGCAGATACAAGCTCATCTCGACAAATACACAAACAATATAGAGTATGGAATCATATATAGGTAAGATAAATAAAGAGTATACAGTATGACAAACTGTTGACGAAAACTAAGTATAGATAGTAATAAAGAGAATGTGCTAGGCAGCTCAATTTGAGCGTACTCCATGCCTCTAAGGGTCGAACCAGAGCTGAGATATAGAGCGATTAACAATATACACAATTGGAGTAATTCAAATAACATAACACATGTAGATATGAGGAGAATAATCATATCACAACACATAGACAATAATTAATGCAGACGACGGAGAGAATAATTGACAATCTTTTTGAATGTAATAGGAACATTAGGTATAGTACATTTTCTTGATTGATCGAGTAATAGCGGGAGAGTTTCCATCTCGCTGACATGCTCGCATAAACTGCATGAAAATCTAAGAGATTCATCATATTAAAGTTATTAAATTTTCAACGATCAATTTGGCGTATGCAGATATAGTCATAAGTCGTAAGTCTCACAACAGTACTACCTAATATACGGATTGTAGTTCAAGCTACCGTATTTTTATGCATTTCGGTAAAGTGAAGACATCTTTCATGTAGATAGTTTTGTCCATTTTATGATATGCTCAACCTCGTCTATACAATCGTTTTGTCTCGCAATTGTTCTGAGACAATTATAAAACTAAGTAAACTATGTTGCTCGTATGTTGCGCTAAGTCTTTTGAAGCAACGATTGAAGACAACAAGATTCTCATTATAAAACAATGGCTCGTCACACGGGCGAGTACACTCGAGGATTAGGGGCTATTGAAATCATCATGGTACCCGTTTATTATCAATTATTAAGACCAAATGTTAGTCTCGAGTGGTTGACGACAAACCGTCTCACCAAAGAAAGAAAAAAAAGAAGAGTTTGACATTAGATATTATGGGGACGTGTGCAAATCAGTTGGCGCCTGAGCAAAATCTAATCGAAGAGTACGGAAAGAAATAATCGCTTGCACAATATTGTATAACAGATAGTGTCAATGAAATATGATCATAATTAGTAGATGTATATCTTCCCTCCAAGTATACAGTGAGTCGAAACAGAAAACTAACAATTCTACATGTTACCATATAAATGGGCCAGAAAATTTTTTTTCGTTTGCAGAATTTATCATATTTTCCAAAATCATTTTTTAGTCGGGATCCTCGAATTTATCTCTACGTACTGCATTTGGACAATGAGGATTAAGAAGAAAGTGTTTTTAACACCGGTAGTTATCTATGATATTCGCCAAGATACTATAAATACATAAATCAACAAATAAAAACAATCAAATAAAAAATATTTTTCCTGTAGTTGTGAAGATGGTGTCATTTAAGTCATTCCTTCAGAAAGAGAAGTTGATAAGGACATTGAATTCCTATAAGTTTCTCAATGTCAAAAACATGGGGTTTTTTTTTCAAAGTGTAAACTATGATAGCAAATCTCAGTTCATCGAGACAGACGCACTAGAGTTACTTGATCCAGAGACAGATACTGTGGTTCTTCATATGCCACTCAGATCATTTTACCATATAGTTTGTAGTTTTTGAATTTATTTAGTGTGCGATTAATATAGAGATTGGGTGTAAACTATTTAGGTAATAGAAAGCATAAATACTCTCCTCATATCCGTTTAGGGCATTACTTAAGCGCTGAAAAAATACTATAACGAACACAGAAAATTGATGATCCTGACCTTATTAAAATTTTTTATACACAAAATGGTCAAATAAATGTGATAACATGAAGAGAAGAGGCTATTATATGGGTAGAGAAACAGACTATGTAACAGATCCAGTTAGCAAAAAAACATATCAGCCCTCATACAGTTCGAGGAAACGATTTGGCGACGCAATGCAATGAATAACGCCAGAGTGCCAGTTCCTTATAAGTTGCGAGAAAGCGAATTACATGAAGAGTACGCTGAGAATAAGTGAAATAGGATAAGATAGTGATATTACAGAGTTTCTATCAAAGTTACGAATGAAGGAAAGAGGAAGGAAGACGCTGAAATGGAAAGAAAGAAGTTTTATACGGTTAATATATATTTTAGACTAAATTACTTTTTATATACCATCATTTTCTGTTGCTTCTCGATGTAGTGTAGCGTTATGATATAAGACATCATCTTATATATCAGTAATTGCATTAACTAATATGACATTAGGCATTTATCTTTATAATATTTTAAAGTCAAACATCATTACAGTGCAAATTTATTTATCTCTTAAGAAACTGACTTTCTTAGCTAAAGTTTGTAATACATTTTAGTATTTACTAGATTATATAACTATATACTCTAGAATATTTCTCTCCTTTGAGAAATATACACTAAAAAAGATGTTTAAGACGCAAATCTTTACCGGAAAGCATGTTTCATGAAGCCAGCTCACGAGGAGCAGTGTATATTATAAACGCTCTTTCGCACTCTAATTGACACAAGAGTCGTAGACGTAATTCTTTGTTCCTTGGGGGCTGGCCAATAGGTCTAGGATATGTTTGCGATAAAATTTGATCGCTTGTTCGAGCTGTGCTCATCGTTCGGCTAGAGGGAGTTTTTAAGCAAGCTGCGCGAAATTTTGTAATTGTGGATTTTAACCTTAGAGTCTGCAATGGTTATTCTATATGTTTATTGGTTGCTTTTTTTTTTTTTTTTTGATTTTTATTTTCATGTAGCTTCATTTATGTGTGAGGGGTTTGTAATTATTATTTACCTCCCTCTATTTTTTGTTGCGAGACTCGGGTGATTGGCTTTTGCTTAGAGCCATTGGGGTGCGCTTGTTAAGGCGTTTTGATTGATCTCGTGTACCCTTCTTGTGTTGCTTGATTGTAGGGTATTGATGTGCTAATTGGTGTCTTCTGTTTTAACGCGATGATCAGTTATGTGGCCTCACTCACGGCATGATATATGGTAGAACAGAGACCTATTTGTGAGGTTTGAGGTTTCTTGATGAGGTTTTAGGTTTGGATGAGATTCGTTTGTGTGGTTTCTCTGCGGTGAATTGTTGTTGAGTATTATTATCAGGATGTTTTATCTACGTTCTCTCCTACAATCTCTTGTGTTGTGTTGGTGCGTGCTATCTCAAGGTTGTTATAGATAGAAGTTGGAAGTTCAGCTCTATGTGATAGAGATTTTTGCTTAGATACTGGCTGGAAGATGTTAACGTCTTTTCCGTAAGGATGTTGCTACGTCTCTCTGAAAGTGAATTCTAATCGTTTGGATATAGAGACTGCTGTAACTTTGAGGATAGGAGACTTAGAGTAAGAATTTGGAGAAAAGCCTTGTTTATATTCTTGGGAGTTAGAACATTTTATCTTGCGAATGTGTGTTCGAATTTAGTTTATATTTTCAGGGTGGTATAAGAAGGTTGGACATTGTCGTTTGTAGTTTAAGTGAATAACACTTTCGGTGTATTTATGATATGTCCTGAAAGTATTTAGACGTAGTCTTGTTGTATTGAGTTAGGGAAGTAGAAGCAATGATATAATATGGATGATTTTTTTTGTTTTTTGGTTTGTATTGGATCCATTTGTCGCGGTGAGACAATGGAACAAGTTTTAGAGAAATAAAGAGGGAAGGCGAAACATTGTTTTCTATTTACGCTATGTGATTTAAGCGAGGTGTGGTTTCGTCGCCAGTCGGGCCGTTTTTGTAATTTGTATTTTATTTTTTCTGAGAGGGAAGGGGGGGGATTTACTAGCGTTGATATTTTAATTATGGATAGGGAGGTGGTCGGAGTTTAAGTCGGTTAAAGTGAACCAAAGTAATTTGATGTGTAAATTGGGTGAGCAGAACGTTAGGTCTGGGGAGGTGTAAGTTTGATTAGTTTGGGGTGGGATTCTGGTATGGTGGTTTGGGTTGTTGAGAATGTTTAGGCTTTCAAGGTTTGAGAGGATGTGAATGCCTCTGGAATTGGCAACTTGGGCGTTTTATCATGTTGGATGGTGATAGTTGAAGTTACCTCACATTATTAAGTTTGGGAGGTTGAAGAAGTAAGAAAGATTTGGTTTATAGTTATTAGGGCAGTGTGGTGAAGTGTGGTGAGGAATGTATATGTTTATTAGATTGTGTGGTTTTTTGTTTATCATTATTGTGAAAGATTGAAGTTTTGTAATGTTGTCTTTTAGTAAAGTGGAGGAGTGTGATGTGGTGTTAGTGTAGGGAAGGGAGGTATGTATGAGAGTTAGTAGGGAATGATTTTTTGGGGGAGTTTTGAGGTGAATGAATGGTGTTATATCCGTAAAACTTTAGGTCTGGGAGATTGCATTAGCTAAACCTTTATTTGGTTTATATATATATATATATATATATATATATTATATATATATATATATATTATTAATATAATATATATAATATATATATATATATATATATATATCTATATATATTATAATATATATCTATATATAATATAAATATAATATATATATATAGTAACTATTATTTATACTCTGAAACGTTTGGTTGTTCATCGCAGAAATTCAAATGATTTTTTATGTAAAATTTATTTCTTTTAAACATTTTTTTTTATACAAATATAAAATCATTTGAATTTCTGCGATGAACAACCAAACGTTTTCAGGTATATATATAATTATTATATTATATAATTATATATTATTATTATATAATATATATATATATATATATATATATAGTATATATATATATATTAATATAATATATTATATATATTATATATATATAATATATTATATATATATATATATATATATCTATAAACCAATAAAGGTTTAGCTAATTCTCTCCCAGACTATAAGTTTATACGATGGATAACACCATTCATTCCACCTCAACACTCCCCAAAAAATCATTCCCTACTAACTCATACATACTCACTTTCCTACACTAACACCACATCACACTCCTCACTTTTACAATCAGTTTTACAACTCTTCACTCTTTCACAATAATTGATAAACAAAAACCACACAATCTTAAACCTATACATTCCCCACCACACTTCACCGCACTGCCTAATAATATAAAACACATCTTTCTTTACTTCTTCACTCCAACTTAATATGTGAGGTAATCTTCAGACGAGAAATATCACCATCCAAATGATAAAAGCCAGTTGCCAATTCCCAGATGGCATTCACATCCTCTCAAACCTTGAAAGCTAAACATTCCTCACAACCCCACAACCACCATCAGA
>JABUQX010069360.1:0-12139 GCA_015478945.1 Trachelipus rathkii
TAATGCAAAGAAATCTATAATTTGGTTATAAATAGTATTTCATTGTTAGATCAGTCTCAGATAATAATTTTTGGCTCATATGTAGTTTAGGCGGGTGTTGAGGTTTCTCCTTTTCACACCCGCAAAAACATTACAATTTGATATGTAGGTGATAAAAGCGTAGTCACGCTTATTTATGGATGTTTTCATGTTAATAGCAAAGAAATCTAATTTGTTATAATATGTATTCATGTTAGATCGGTTTAGATAATTTGGGCCCCTATTATTTAGGCAGGTGTTTGAGGTATCTATTTTGCACAACCGTAAAAAATTTACACATTTATGAGTGATAAAGCGTAGTCAAGCTTATTTATATTGTTATAGCAAGGCAAATAGCAAAGAAAATTAAATTTGTTATAATATGTATTCATGTTAGATCGGTTTCAGATAATAATTTGGGCTCCTAGGTAATTTAGGCAGGTGTTTGAGGTATCTCCTTTGCACAACCGTAAAAAAATTTACAACATTTTTTAGTGATAAAACGTAGTCAAGCTTATTTATATTGTTATATGTGTAATAGCAAAGAAATCTAAATTTGTTATAATATGTATTCATGTTAGATCGATTTCAGATAATAATTTGGGCTCCTAGGTAATTTAGGCAGGTGTTTGAGGTATCTCCTTTGCACAACCGTAAAATATTTCAAATTTTGATGTAGTAGTAAATCTTGACAATATTTTTTTTTATTGTTTTTATGTGTAATAGCAAAGAAATCTAAATTTGTTATAATATGTATTCATTTTAGATCGATTTCAGATAATAATTTGGGCTCCTAGGTAATTTAGGCAGGTGTTTGAGGTATCACTTTTGCACAACCGTAAAAAATTTACACATTTATGTAGTGATAAAGTGTAGTCAAGCTTATTTATATTGTTATATGTGTAATAGCAAAGAAATCAAAATTTTTTATAATATGTATTCATGTCAGGTCGGTTTCAAGATAATAATTTGGGGCTCGTAGGTAAATTTTTAGGCAGGTGTTTGAGGTATAATCTTTGAAAAAACCGTAAAAATTTAAACATATATATGTGATTGGAGAAGCAAACGCAAGCCTAAGAAATACAATTGAACGTATGGGGATAGAAATCTAATTTGTATAATGTATATTCTTGTAGATCGAATTCAGATAATAATTTGGGCTCCTAGGTAATTTAGGCAGGTGTTTGAGGTATTTCCTTTGCACAACTGTGAAAAAATTACACATTTATGTAGTAATAAAGCGTAGTCAAGCTTATTTATATTGTTATATGTGTAATAGCAAAGAAATCTAAATTTGTTATAATATGTATTCATGTTAGATCGGTTTCAGATAATAATTTGGGCTCCTAGGTAATTTATGCAGGTGTTTGAGGTATTTCTTTTGCACAACCGTAAAATATTTACAATTTGATGTAGTAATAAAGCGTAATCAAGCTTATTTATATTGTTTTATGTGAAATAGCAAAGAAATCTAAATTTGTTATAATATGTATTCATGTTAGATCATTTTCAGTTAATAATTTGGGCTCCTAGGTAATTTAAGGGGCAGGTGTTTGATGTATCTCCTTTGCACAACCGTAAAATATTTACAATTTAATGTAGTGATAAAGCGTAGTCAAGCTTATTTATATTGTTTTATGTGTAATTGCAAAGAAAGCTAAATTTGTTATAATATGTATTCATGTTAGATCGGTTTCAGATAAAAATTTGGGCTCCTATTTAATTTAGGCAGGTGTTTGAGGTATCTCTTTTGCACAACCTTAAAATATTAACAATTTGAATGTAGTGATAAAGTGTAGTCAAGCTTATTTATATTGTTATATGTGTAATAGCAAAGAAATCTAAATTTGTTATAATATGTATTCATGTTAGATCGATTTCAGATAATAATTTGGGCTCCTAGTTAATTTAGGCCTGTGTTTGAGGTATCTCCTCTGCACAATTGTAAAATATTTACAATTTGATGTAGTGATAAAGCGTATTCAAGCTTTTTTTATTGTTTTATGTGTAATTTGAAAAGAAATCTAATTTGTTATTATAGTGTTTATCAATTTTAGATCGGTTTCGATAATAATTTGGGCTCCTAGGTAATTTAGGCAGGTGTTTGAGGTATCACTTTTGCACAACCGTAAAATATTAACACATTTATGTAGTGATAAAGTGTAGTCAAGCTTATTTATATTGTTATATGTGTAATAGCAAAGAAATCTAAAAATTTGGCTATAATATGCATTCATGTTAGATTTTTTGCAGAAAATAATTTGGGCTCCTAGGTATTTGACGCAGGTTTTGAGGTATCTCCTTTTGCACAACGAGAAAAAATTTAAGGTATATCTTTAGCGACAAGCGTAGTCAAGCTTATTTTTATATTGTTATATATGTAATAGCAAAGAAATCTAAATTTGTTATATGTATTCATGTTAGATTGGTTTCAGATAATAATTTAGGCTCCTAGGTAATTTATGCAGGTGTTTGAGGTATTTCCTTTTGCACAACCGCAAAAAATTTACACATATATTTAGTGATAAATCGAATTCAAGCTTATTTATATGGTTATATGTGTAATAGCAAAGAAATCTAATTATTATAATATGTATTCAAGTGGTGTTAAATCGGTTCAGATAATAATTTGGGTCCTAGGCAATTTAATGCAGGTGTTTGAGGTATCTCCTTTACACAACTATAAAATATTTACAGTTTGGTGTAATGATAAGCGTAGTCAAGCTTATTTATATTGTTTTATGTGTAATAGCAAAGAAATCTAAATTTGTTATAATATGTATTCATGTTAGAACTGTTTCAGATAATAATTTGGGCTCCTAGGTAATTAGGCAGGTGTTTGAGGTATCTCCTTTGCAAAACCGTAAAATATTTACAATTTTATGTAGTGATAAAGCGTATTCAAGCTTATTTATATTGTTTATGTGTAATAGCAAAGAAATCTAAATTTGTTATAATATGTATTCATGTTAGATCGTTTTCAGATAATAATTTGGGCTAATAGGTAATTTAGGCAGGTGTTTGAGGTATCTCCTTTGCACAACCGTAAAAAATTTACACATGTATGTAGTAATACATTGTATTCAAGCTTATTTATATTGTTAAATGTGTAATAGCAAAGAAATCTAAATTTTTTATAATTTGAATTCATGTTAGATCGGTTTCAGATAATAATTTTGGCTCCTAGGTAATTTAGGCAGGTGTTTGAGGTATCTCCTTTGCACAACTGTAAAATATTTACAATTTGATGTAGTGATAAAGCGTAGTCAATCTTATTTATATTGTTTTATGTGTAATAGAAGAGAAATCTTAATTTGTTATAATATGTATTCATGTTAGATCGGTTTCAGATAATAATTTGGGCTCCTAGGTAATTTAGGCAGGTGTTTGAGGTATCTCCTTTGCACAACCGTAAAATATTTACACATTTATATAGTGATAAAGCGTAGTCAAGCTTATTTATATTGTTATATGTGTAATAGCAAAGAAATCTAAATTTGTTATAATATGTATTCATGTTAGATCGGTTTCAGATAATAATTTGGTATCTAAATTTGTTATAATATGTATTCATGTTAGATTGGTTTCAGATAATAATTTAGGCTCTTAGGTAATTTAGGCAGGTGTTTGAGGTATCTCCTTTGCACAACCGTAAAAAGTTTACACATATATGTAGTGATAATAGCGAAGTCAAGCTTTATTTTATAATTGTTAAATGTGTAATAGCAAAAGAAATCTAAATTTTGGTAATAATATGCATTCATGTTAGATCGGTTTCAGATAATACTTTGGGCTCCTAGGTAAATTAGGCAGGTGTTTGAGGAATCTCCTTTGCACAATCGTAAATAATTTACAAATTTATATAGTGATAAAGCGTAGTCAAGCTTATTTATATTGTTATAAGTGTAATAGCAAAGAAATCTAAATTTTTTATATGCATTCATGATAGATCGGTTTCAGATAATAGGCAGGTGTTTGAGTTATCTCCTTTGCTACAACCGTAAAAAATTTACACATTTATGTAGTGATAAAGCGTAGTCAAGCTTATTTATATTGTTTTTATATGTGTAATAGCAAAGAAATCTAAATTTGTTATAATATGTATTCATGTTAGATCGGTTTCAGATAATAATTTGGGCTCCTAGGTAATTTTAACGCAGGTGTTGAGTATTCCTTTTTCACAAACTTAAAAAAATTTACACATTTATGTTGTTCATAATGCCTGTCAAGCTTATTTTGTATTGTTATTTGTGTAAAAGAAAAGAATCTAAATTTGTTATAATATTTTATTCATGTTAGATCGGTTTCGGATAATAATTTAGGCTCCTAGGTAATTAAGGGCAGGTGTTTGAGGTATCTCCTTTGCACAACCGTAAAAAATTACACATTTATGTAGTGATAAAGCGTAGTAAAGCCTATTTATATTGTTATATGTGTAATAGCAAAGAAATTCTAAATTTGTTATAATATGTATTCATGTTAGATCGATTTCAGATAATAATTTTGGGCTTCCTAGGTAATTTGGCAGGTGTTTGAGGTATCTACTTTGCACAACCGTAAAATATTTACAATTTGATGTAGTGATAAAGCGTAGTAAAGCTTATTTATATTGTTTTATGTGTAATAGAAAAGAAATCTAAATTTGTTATAATATGTATTCATGTTAGATCGGTTTCAGATAATAATTTGGGCTCCTAGGTAATTTAGGTAGGTGTTTGAGGTATCTTCTTTGCACAACCGTAAAAAATTACACATTTATGTAGTGATAAAGCGTAGTCAAGCTTATTTATATTGTTATATGTGTAATAGCAAAGAAATCTAAATTTGTTATAATATGTATTCATGTTAGATCGGTTTCAGATAATAATTTGGGCTCCTTAGGTAATTAGGCAGGTGTTTTGAGGTATCTGCTTTGGCACAAGCGTAAATATTTACAATTGATGTAGTGATAAAGCGGAGTATGAAGCCTATTTTAAGTTTTTTTATATTTTTAGCAATTGAAATCTAAATTTGTTATAATATGTATTCATGTTAGATCAGTTTCAGATAATAATTTGGGCTCCTAGGTAATTTAGGCAGGTGTTTGAGGTATCTCTTTTTGCACAACTGTAAAAAATTTACACATTTATGTAGTGATAAAGCGTAGTAAAGCTTAATTATATTGTTATATGTGTAATAGCAAAGAAATCTAAATTTGTTATAATATGTATTCATGTAAGATCGGTTTCAGAATAATAATTTGGGCTCCTAGGTAATTAAAGGCAGGTGTTTGAGGTATTTCCTTTGCAACACCGTAAATAAATTTACACATTTATGTAGTGATAAAGCGAAGTAGAGCTTATTTATATTGTTATATGTGTAATTGCAAAAAAATCTAAATTTGTTACAATATGTTATTCATGTTAGAATCGATTCAGATTAATTAATTTGGGCTCCTAGGTAATTTAGGCAGTTGTTTGAGGTATTTCCTTTGCACAAACGTAAAACATTTACACATTTATGTAGTGATAAAGCGTAATCAAGCTTATTTATATTGTTTTATGTGTAATAGCAAAGAAATCTAAATTTGTTATAATACGTGTTCATTGTTAGATTTCGGTTTTCCAGATAATACATTTGGGCTCCTAGTTAATTAGGCAGGTTGTTTGAGGTATCTCTTTGCAAAACCGTGAAAAATTTATTACAATTTGATGTAGTGATAAAGCGGTGTCAAGCTTATTTATATTGTTATAAATGTAATAGCAAAGAAATCTAAATTTGTTATAATATGCATTCATGTTAGATCGGTTTCAGATAATAAGGTGTTTGAGGTATCTCCTTTGCACAACCGTAAAAAATTTACACATTTATGTAGTGATAAAGCGTTATCAAGCTTATTTATATTGTTTTATGTGTATAGCAAAAATCTAAATTTGTTATAATATGTATTCATGTTAGATCGATTTCAGATAATAATTGGGCTCCTAGGTAATTTAGGCAGGTGTTTGAGGTATCTTCTTTGCACAACTGTAAAACATTTACAATTTATGTAGTGATAAAGCGTAGTCAAGCTTATTTATATTGTTATATGTGTAATAGCAAAGAAATCTAAATTTGTTATAATAATGTATTCATGTTAGATCGGTTTCAGATAATAATTTGGGCTCCTAGGTAATTTAGGCAGGTGTTTGAGGTATTTCCTTTGCACAACCGTAAAAAATTTACACATTTATGTAGTGATAAAGCGAAGTCAAGCTTATTTATATTGTTATATGTGTAATAGCAAAGAAATCTAAATTTGTTATAATATGTATTCATGTTAGATCGGTTTCAGATAATAATTTGGGCTCCTAGGTAATTTAGGCAAGTGTTTGAGGTATCTCCTTTGCACAACCGTGAAAAATTTACATTTGATGTAGTGATAAAGCGTAGTCAAGCTAATTTATATTGTATATCTCTTGTAATAGCAAGGAAATCAAAATTTCTTTTAATATGTTTATTTCATGTTAGATCGGTTTAGATAATAATTTGGGGCTCCTAAGGTATTTTTAGGCAGGTGTTTGAGGTATCTTCTTTGGACAACCGTAATATACAATTTGTTTTAGTCGTATAAGGCGATTAATGTTTATTTTTCTCCTTGGACCAAAATCATTTAATTCGTCATACACAAATTTGTTTTTAAAATGCTTTTCCATGTAGAAATTCGATTTCAGATTATAATTGGCTCCTAGGTAATTAAGGCAGGTGTTTGAGGTACTACTTTGCACAACCGTAAAAAATTTACAATTTGATTTAGTGATAAAGCGTAGTCAAGCTTATTTTATATTGTTATATGTGTAATAGCAAAGAAATCTAAATTTGTTTTAATTAATATGTATGTTAGATGGTTTTGGAGTTAATTTTTGGGCTCCAAAGGTTATTTAGGCAGGTGTTTGAGGTATCTCCCTTTGCACAACCGTGAAAAATTTTAAATTTGATATTTTAGTGATAAGCTTAGTCAAGCTTATTTCTAATAGCTAGAATGGGTAACAGCAAGGAAAAACTAATTTTTGTTTTAATATGTATTTATGTTAGATCGGTTTCAGATAATAATTTGGGCTCCTAGGTAATTTAGGCAGGTGTTTGAGGTATCTCCTTTGCACAACCGTGAAAAATTTACAATTTGATGTAGTTATAAAGCAGGAAGTCAGCTTATTTATATTGCTTTAAATGTGTAATAGCAAAGAAATCTAAATTTGTTTTAATATGTATTCATGTTTAGATTCGGTTTCAGATAATAATTTGGGCTCCTAGGTAATTAGGCAGGTGTTTGAGGTATCTCCTTTGCAAAACCGTGAAAAATTTACAATTTGATGTAGTGATAAAGCGTAGTCAAGCTTATTTATATTGTTATATGTGTAATAGCAAGGAAATCTAAATTGTTTTAATATGTATTCATGTTAAATCGGTTTCAGATATAATTTGGGCTCCTAGGTAATTTAGGCAGGTGTTTGAGGTATCTCCTTTGCACAACCGTGAAAAATTTACAATTTGATGTAGTGATAAAGCGTAGTCAAGCTTATTTATATTGTTATATATGTGTAATAGCAAAGAAATCTAAATTTGTTATAATATGTATTCATGTTAGATCGGTTTCAGATAATAATTTGGGCTCCTAGGTAATTAAGGCAGGTGTTTGAGGTATCTCCTTTGCACAACCGTAAAAAATTTACAAATTTGATGTAGTGATAAAGCGTAGTCAAGCTTATTTATATTGTTATATGTGTAATAGCAAGGAAATCTAAATTTGTTTTAATATGTATTCATGTTAGATCGGTTTAAGATAATAATTTGGGCTCCTAGGTAATTTAGGCAGGTGTTTGAGGTATCTGCTTTGCACAACCGTGAAACATTTACAATTTGATGCAGTGATAAAGCGTAGTCAAGCTTATTTATATTGTTATATGTGTAATAGCAAGGAAATCTAATTTGTTTTAATATGTATTCATGTTAGATCGGTTTCAGATAACAATTTGGGTTCCTAGTTAATTTAGGCAAGTATGTTTCATTGGTAATCTCCTTTGAACAACCGTGAAAAATTTACAATTTGATGTAGTGATAAAGCGTAGTCAAGCTTATTTATATTGTATATGTGTAATAGCAAGGAAATCTAAATTTGTTTTAATATGTATTTATGTTAGATCGGTTGCAGATAATAATTTGGGCTCCTAGGTAATTAAGACAGGTGTTTGAGGTATCTCCTTTGCACAACCGTGAAAAATTTACAATTTGATGTAGTGATAAAGCGTAGTCAAGCTTATTTATATGTTATATGTGTAATAGCAAGGAAATCTAAATTTTGGATCTTGCTATGTATGCATGCCAGATCGGTTTCCAACCAGATAAATAATTTGGGTCTTAGTAATTTGCCAGGTGGTTTGATTGGTATCTCCTTTGCACAACCGTGAAAATTTTACAATTTGATGTAAGTGATAAAGCGGTAGTCAAAGCTTATTTATGATTGTTATATGGTAATAGCAAGGAATCTTAAATTTTTTTTAATATGTATTCTGTTAGATCGGTTTCAGATAATATTTTGGGCTCCTAGGTAATTTATGCAGGTGTTTGAGGTATCTCTTTTGCACAACCAAGAAAAATTTACAATTTGATGTAGTGATAAAGCGTAGTCAAGCTTATTTTATTGTTATATGTGTAATAGCAAGGAAATCTAAATTTGTTTTAATATGTATTCATGTTAGATCGGTTTCAGATAATAATTTGGTTCCTAGGTAATTAGGCAGGTGTTTGAGGTATCTCCTTTGACACCCCTGGAAAATTTAAAATTTTATTTATGATTAAAGCGTAGTCAAGCTTATTTATATGTTTGATGTGTAATAGCAGAAATCTAAATTTGTTTTAATATGTATTCATGTTAGATCGGTTTTCAGATAATAAATTTGGGCTCCTAGGTAATTAAGCAAGTGTTTGAAGGTATCTCCTTTGCACAACCGTGAAAAATTTACAATTTGATGTAGTGATAAAGCGTAGTCAAGCTTATTTATATTGTTATATGTGTAATAGCAAGGAAATCTAAATTTGTTTTAATATGTATTCATGTTAGATCGGTTTCAGATAATAATTTGGGCTCCTAGGTAATTTAGCAGGTGTTTGAGGTATCTCCTTTGCACAACCGTGAAAAAATTTACAATTTGATGTAGGGATAAAGCGTAGTCAAGCTTATTTATATTGTTATATGTGTAATAGCAAGGAAATCTAAATTTGTTTTAATATGTATTCATGTTTGATCGGTTTCAGATAATAATTTGGGCTCCTAGGTAATTTAGGCAGGTGTTTGAGGTATCTCCTTTGCACAACTGTGTAAAATTTACAATTTGATGTAGTGATAAAGCGTAGTCAAACTTATTTATATGTTATATGTGTAATAGCAAGGAAATCTAAATTTGTTTTAATATGTATTCATGTTAGATCGGTTTCAGATAATAATTTGGGCTCTTAGTTAATTAAGGCAGGTGTTTGAGGTATCTCCTTTGCACAACGTGAAAAATTTACAATTTGATGTAGTGATAAAGCGTAGTCAAGCTTATTTGAATAATTGTTATATGTGTTAATGCAAGGAAATCTTAATTGTTTTAAATATGTATTCAGTGTTAGATCGGGTCCGTAAGAAGGTTTGGGCTTCCTCAGGTAATTTAGGCAGGTTGTTTGAGGTATCTCCTTTGCACAAACGTGAAAAATTTACAATTTGATGTAGTGATAAAGCGTAGTCAAGCTTATTTATATTGTTATATGTGTAATAGCAAGGAAATCTAAATTTGTTTTAATATGTATTCATGTTAGATCGGTTTCAGATAATAATTTGGGCTCCTAGGTAATTTAGGCAGGTGTTTGAGGTATCTCCTTTGCACAACCGTGAAAAATTTACAATTTGATTTAGTGATAAAGCTTAGTCAAGCTTATTTATATTGTTATATGTGTAAAAGCAAGGAAATGTAAATTTTTGTTAAAATATGTATTCATGTTAGATCGGTTCAGATAATAATTTGGGCTCTAGGTAATTTTAAGGCAGGTTTTGAGGTATCTCCTTTGCACAACCTGAGTAAAAATTTAACAATTTGATGTAGTGATAAAGCGTAGTCAAGCTTATTTATATTGTTTATATGTGTAATATATTAGCAAGGAAATCTAATTTTTTTTTAAAATGTATTCATGTTAGATGGTTTAAAGATAATAATTTGGGCTCCTAGGTAATTTTTAGGCGGGTTGTTTGGGGTGTATGCTTTGCACAACCGTGAAACATTTACAATTTTTGATGCAGTGATAAAGCGTAGTCAAGCTAATTTATATGTTATATGTGTAATAGACAAAGGAAATCTAAATTTGTTTTTAAATATGTATTCAGGTTAGATCTGTTTCAGATAATAATTTGGGTTCCTAGTTAATTTAGGCAGGTTTTTGAGGTATCTCATTTTCAAAACTGTACAAAATTTACAATTTGATATAGTGATAAAACGTAGTCAAGCCTATATATATTGTTATATGTGTAATAGCAAAGAAATCTAAATTTGTTTTAAAATGTATTTATGTAGATCGGTTTCAGATAAATAATTTGGGCTCCTAGGTAATTAAGACAGGTTTTTGGAAGGTAATCCTCCTTTGCACAACCTGTGAAAAATTTTACAATTTGGATGTAGTGATAAAGCGTAGTCAGCTTATTTATATTTTATATTATGTGTAATAGCAAGGAAATCTAAATTTTGTTTTAATATGTATTCATGTTAGATCGGTTCAGATAATAATTTGGGCTTTATGGTAATTTAGCCAGGTGTTTGAGGTATCTCCTTTGCAGAACCGAAAAAAATTACAATTTGATGTAAGTGATAAACGTAGTCAAGCTTATTATATTGTTTATATGTGTAATAGCTAAGGAAATCTCAATTTGTTTTTTTATATGTATTCATGTTAGATCGGTTTTTCATGATAATTTTTTGGGCTCTAGGGATTTTTGAGGTGTTTGACGGTGTTTTTTTTTGCAGCAACCAAGAAAAAGAAAAAATTTGATGGTGGTAAAGCGCTGTCAAGCTTATTTATATTTTTATGTGTAATAGCAAAGAAATCTAAATTTGTTATAATATGTATTCATGTTAGATCGGTTTCAGATAATAATTTGGCTCCTAGGTAATTAGGCAGGTGTTGAGGTATTTTTTTTGCAAACCATTGAAAAATTTACAATTTGATTTTTTGGTATAAAAAGAAGTAAAACTTATTTTTTTTTTTTTATTTGTAATAAAGCAAGGAAAATCTAAATTGGTTTTATATGTATTCATGTTAGATTGGTTTCCAAATAATAACTTGTGCTTCCTAGGTAATTTAGGCAGGAGTTTGAAATAATCTCACTTTGGACAACCGCAAAAAATTTATAATTTGAATTAGTGATAAAGCGTAGTCAAGATTATTTATATTGTTATATGTGTAATAGCAAAGGAAATCTAAATTTGTTTTAATATGTATTTATGTTAGATCGGTTTCAGATAATAATTTGGGCTCCTAGGTAATTAAGACAGGTGTTTGAGGTTTCTCCTTTGCACAACCGTAAAAAATTTACAATTGATGTAGTGATAAAGCGTAGTCAAGCTTATTTATATTGTTATATGTGTAATAGCAAGGAAATCTAAATTTGTTTTAATATGTATTCATTGTTAGGGCCGTTTCAGTTACACCCCTGGGCTTCCTAGGTAATTTAGGCAGGTGTTTGAGGTATCTCCTTTGCACAACCGTGAAAAATTTACAATTTGATGTAGTGATAAAGCGTAGTCAAGCTTATTTATATTGTTATATGTGTAATAGCAAGGAAATCTAAATTTGTTTTTAAATGTGTATTCATGTTAGATCGGTTTCAGATAATAATTTGGGCTCCTAGGTAAATTTAGGCAGGTGTTTTGAGGTCTCCTTTGCAAACCGTGAAAAATTTATTTGATGTAGTGATAAGCGTAGTCAAGCTTATTTATATTGTTATATGTGTAATAGCAAGGAAATCTAAATTTGTTTTAATATGTATTCATGTTAGATCGGTTTCAGATAATAATTTGGCCTCCTAGGTAATTATGCTTCTCTCATAAAAAAAAAAAACACGGAGGAGGTGCAG
>JABUQX010069361.1:12500-22500 GCA_015478945.1 Trachelipus rathkii
CAGTTTGATTAGACAACTGTTCCGAGATTCGACGCTTATTGGTAACAATAAAAGTGATGATTATGTCGGTCATGTCGAGAAATTACTGTCAGCGTACAAGGCCAAGGGGTGTAACATGTCTCTTAAAGTGCATTTCCTTCACTCACACCTGGACTTCTTCCCTGAAAATTTAGGAGCAGCTTCGGATGAACACGGAGAACGGTTCCATCAAGACATCAATAGGTTCTAGAGGAGATTTTCAGGGAATTGGAATGCGAGTATGTTGGCAGAGTACTGCTGGTTTTTGGAACGAGAAACTTCTACTTAAGGGTACAAAGGAAAGCAAGCACCAAATGAAGGTACTTATCTTATTTAATTATTATTCTTTACACTTATTATTATTCAACTTTTTACATTTATTATTTTACTTTTATTTATTACTCATTACACCTAAAATCTTTTCACCCCTCCAAGTCAAATTCATGGCCATAAAATTATCGAAAAAAGGGATAAAAATTGGTGGGGCCTCCCACGAAAACGGTGATTGATATTGGAAAACGGGGTCATTTTCGGATTCAGGAGGTCGTTTTAATAAGAATCAGCAGAAATGGTGTCAGGTCTAGAAAAAATTCCTGTGCAAACCTATGAGCACGAAGTATTGAGAGCGCCAGCGTGGTACAGTGAATCTTCGGGACTGTTGCTATATATTTTATTATTGTTGCTATATATTTTTGTTATTGTTACAATATTTTGCTGCTATATATTTTTTATTATTTTGGATGTTTGGGGGCAGATGAGGGGGCTGGAAGCTGGAATTTGTAGAAAATTAGTGAAAAAATTGAGGAAAAAAGGGAAAAATCGATCTTTTTTAATGATTTTTTTTTCAATTTAAGGAGGCAATCCACCCCGATAATCTACCTCCTTGCTACAAATGTTCATGTTTTAGAGCTTTTCACCTCTCTAGCCCCTCAGAAGGAATGTAAAGGCTAAAATAATCTTTTTTATCCCTCCAAATTATCAAAAAGTGATAAAAATAGGTGGGGGTGCCTCCCCCGAAAACTGTGGGTGATGGGGGAAAAGGGGGATCATATTCGGATTCAGGAGGTCATTTTACACAAGAATCAGCTAAAATGGTGTCAGGGCCGATTTTGATGCAGACCAGTGTTATTGAAAATTTTGCTTGATAAATGTATATACAAATCTTGTATAATAGACAGAATACCTTTAAGACTTTTTGAGCTCCGCAGAAATACGATCTTAAATCGATGACTTGTTCTTTCTTAAAAGTCACGTAGTCACATTATTATAGAGCTATTACCACTAATTAATTCGTTAATTGCATTAATTAAGGTTAATATTTCATAATTACAAGTTTATTTTTAAGTGACAAAAGATTCTGTTTTCATTTTAAGGCCAATTTTCCTAAACTTAGATATTAAGTTTTTTGCTTCATATTGCCACAAAGGCATGCAGTTGAACAACTTTATTTTCAATTTTTATTTATTTCTTATAATTAAGAAAGACATAAGGACTGATTAATATTTATTTATTTATTTTTGTATTTATTAAAATTTAATTGTTGAGTTATTTCCTTTTATCGGGTAAATATTAATACATATATAATTCATTTGATTTTATTAAAATCCCACTATTTATTTTTATTTAAGAACTGTATACATAGTAATTAGTTATAACGTTAAAAATAAATTAGTTACCCTTATTCTTACGAAAGTACAAATAATTTGAAATTATCATCTTAAATCTTATTTCATTTAAATATGTAAATATTATTTAAGCTAAATTTTTATTTAATTAAGGAATTAATTATTCAAACTATTTCATTGAATATGTTGGGCAATAGAATTTTGATATTGAGGAAGTGACGAGGGGATTAGAGCGCTCTTTCAGTACTCTGCGAAGGATCAAGACTTTGCTACTAAGTACTATGGAAGACGACAGGTTAACGGGGTGGCTATGATGAGTGTACACAGGAAATTTGTGTTTGATAATTATGATTTTTTTATTCAAACAGTAGTTGATAAATTTGCCTTGAACCCAAGGAAATTACTTTTTTAATAATATCAACATTGCAACAGCTCTATATTGTGAATTTTCCATCATTGCATATTGTATTTAATATTCTAATGTTTTAATAAAATAATTTTTTTTAAATATATAATCATTTAATTATCCATACAAATGTTTCTAGTTTTATGTTCTTCTTCTTATTATAATATATATAAATTATATATATATATATATATATATAATCAATATATATATATATATATTATATATATATATATACTATATATATTATATATATATTATATATATATATATCTATATTATATTTATAATATATAAATAAAAGCTCTATAAAATTTTAAGCTACCACCCCCTTTGTTGGAAGCTGGGGCGACGCCCTATATATAATTATATATAATATTATATGAAATATAATATCTATTTTATATATATAATATATATATATATATATATATATATATATATATATAATGTTTCTAGTTTTATGTCTTCTTTTTATATATATATATATCATGTATCCCCGGGAAAGGAAAACCGGTTTTTTTTACCAGTCAAATAAGGTCGTTCTATTGAAGCCCGGGCTCATGTAATAAAATCCTACGGTTTTTTCTCTACTCATTAAAAAATTCAAGGTTAATTTACCTACTTAGTTTAAATTTTAAAAGGTTTTCAAAGAAAATGTTAGATAAACAATTTATTTAATTTCAGTTGAAGTTTTATAATGTCAACGTACATTCCTTTTTTATAATATAATATATAGTATATATATATTAATATATTATATATTATTATATATATATATATATATATATATATATATATAATATATATAGGTATAGTATATAGTATATATATGATATATATATATATAATATAAATATATAGTATATATATTACATATATATGAGATATATATATATAATATATATATATATATATATATTATATATATATATATATATATATATATATAATATCTATATAGTCAGCATCCCGAAAGTTCAGGCATGTAACTTAAAAACTATAATAGGTACACGAAAATAAATAAATATCATTTTATTAATCAGGAGACATTTGTAATGGAAAAATTAAAACTTTCAAATAAGAAAATATGCTTTTTTAAAAAATTTAAAATTGCTTCAAATGATTGAATAATTTAGTTGTATTACAAAATCAAAGATGCGACTTACTCACGAGTGAGACAGTTGCCAAATGTTGAATTTTTTCTTTTTAAAACGGACAAATACCCACGGGTTTTAAACAAGAAACGGTAGAGAGAGTCCGGGGTTCTCGGCTACCGGGGGACGACGGGGGGGACTTCCGTCCCCCCCTCTGTCCTCCGTCGGCTCGAACCCCCTACAAAAGGAATATAAAAAGAAAAAAATAATATTTTCTCCAACTTATATTGTACAGCGACATTTGGCAACTTTTTCTCGCGAGACTGCAGCTTTCAACGTCTTTCAAGTCAATCAGAGCCTGCACATTTTACTAATATTAATATGGAGTTATTAATAATTCAGAATAAAATTAATTTTTTTTAATTTATGCGGTAAAAATGTCTCGATTAATAAAATGATATTTTTTTTCGTGTATATGTATAGTTTTCTAGTTACATGCCTGGACTCTTTAGGAGGCTGGCTCATATATATATATATATATTATATATAATATATTATATGTATATCTAATATAATATATATATATATATATAATATATTATAATATATATATATATATAATATACTAATATAATATATATATAATATATATATTATATATATAATATATATATATATATAGTATTATATATATATATATAATATATATATATATATATATATATTATATATATATAAATTATATATACTCACCACGTTGTATGTGTGTTTAAAATTCTGCAATATCCTTTAATTATATTTCAAATAGATTTTTTCTTCATTTTTTACTCCAGCGCATACTCGTAAATACTATGAATCAAGTAATCTTAATTTCATTCTTTTTTGTTTTTTTAGTTTTAATATTTTAAAAACACTCCACGTATTTTCCACCGTCATGTTTTGTTCACCAATGCATATCTGGACTTAATTAGCAAAACCTGTGGAAATAAATTTAAATTTATTTTTTAAACTAAAATTGAACTTTCTTGTATCTAATGCATATAATCTTAATCTACACTAAATCTTACCTATGTTACCTTACTAAACTATTTAACCTAACTAACTAAACCTAACATAATTTAACCTCACCTAACCTAACTAACCTAACCTAACCTAACCTAACAACTACCTAAAACTAACCTACCTAACCTAACCTAACCTAACTAACCTAACTAACCTACCCAACCTAAACCTAACCTAACTAACCTAAACCTAACCTAACCTAACCTAACCTAGACCTGCACTTAATCATAACGTTTACTTCAGTTACTTATTAAATAAAATTTCAAATTAAAAATAATGATTATGTTACCTCCCGCAAGTTGTTATTGAATTTAACATAACACACACTGGTTGACAAATATTTAATTACTCTTCTGTTTTAATGTATGTAATTAAATACTTATACGAGAACAATAAAAAGACATAATTAACAATATTGAAGAATCAATCTTGAAGTACAATATTTTTTAGCACCATATCAGGTTCCAATAATTAAATAAATTGTTCAAAAAAGACTTAAAACATAGTAAATAAACTTTAAAAGAAAAGAATTAAAAATTTATCGAGCTTCACCAATACTGTAAATAACTAAATATTGAATAACTTATTTTCTCTTTCATTGGGTAAATTTTACTTTTTCATTATTAACAAAACTTCACCAAAGAACGTAAGAAAAAATTAACATGACCCTGAACCCGAATTAAAATAAAATAAAAAAATAATAAATAAATAAATAAATAAATAATAAATAGATAAATAAATATATAATAAATAATAAATAAATAAATAAATATAAAAAAAAGTAAATATATAAATAATAAATAAAATAATAAATAAATAAAAAATAAATAAATAATAAATAAATATCAAATGTTTCATTAATATTCATTATCGCCGTACATGGCCCCGCATCGTCCTGGCCCCGCCTCACCCTGCACCGCACCGCACAGTACCGCATCTAGCAAATGTCCCTAACAACGGGTGGAGTTTACGACATATTACCTCCCAAAACTTGGTACCCCCTTTTGGAGTTACGTGGCCGTCACCCCCCGGAGGGGGTTGCGGCCCCTCCACGTAGGAAATGGCCGTAGAATGATGAAATTTGGTATACACCCTTCTTACAAGGTAACCTCGTTGCAGCCGAGGTTATGTGTTGATACGCCCATTGAGTGTTAGGGCCGAGCCCCAATACCTTGGAAATTGACGTAGAATGATGAAATTTGGTATACATCTTTCTTATAAGGTAACCTAGTAGCAATCGAGATTTCCTGTCCCAACGCTCACTGGATGTTATGGCTGATCCAAAAACCTTGTAAATTGGCGTAGAAGGATGAAATTTGGTATACACCTTTCTTATAAGGTAACCTCAGCACAGGAGGTTACGTGTTGCTACGCCCATAGCGTGTACCTTGGAAATTAACGTGGAAGGATGAAATTCGGTATACACCTTTCTTATAAGGTAACCTTGCCGCAGACGAGGTTACGTGTCGTTACGCTCACAAGGTGTTGGGGCTGAGCCCCAAAACATTAAAAATTGACATAGAAGGACGACATTCGGTATACACCTTTCTTATAAGGTAATCTCGTCGCAGAGGAGGTTACGTTTTACTACGCTCACAGGGTGTTGGGGCTGAGCCCCAAAACCTTGGAAAAGGTCATAGAGGGATGAAATTTTCTACCTTTCTTATAAGGTAACCTCGTCACAGCAGCAGGTACGTGTTGCTATGTTCACAGGGTGTTGGGGCTGAGCTCCAAAACGTTGGAAACAATCATAGAAGGGTGAAATTTGAAATACACCTTTTTGAAGAGATAACCTCGTCGCAGCCCAGGTTACGTGTTGTTACGCCCGTTGGGTATTGGGGCTGAGCCCCAAAACCTTGGAAATTGCCGTAGAAGGATGAAATTTGGAGAACACACATGCAGAAGAGGAAAGATAAATAGGACTGGACGAAAAGCACGGAGCTTGAGTTGACTCAAGGGTCTTATTTTTAAATATTAATTATTTTTAAATTTTATTATTTATATATATATATATATATATATATATATATATATATATATATTATATATATATATATATATATATATATATATATATATATATATATATATATATATATTATATATATTATATATATTATATATATATATATTTATATATATATATATATATATATATATGGTCAGCGTTTAGATTAGGGGCCCCTGTATCTAAAAACTATGATAGCTACGTAAAAACTGAATACATTTTTGAAATAAGCGAACATTTTAATGCAGGAAAATGAAGAAGAAATAAAATGAAGTGCGATAAAAAAAATAAAAATAAAAAAATAATAAATATGTTCTGATGTACGACAATTGTCGCCTCCCCCAAAATTTCTGAGACATGATCCCCCAATATTAGGTTCGGCAGACATCTTGAAAATTACGACTTGCATAAGATGGAATGAATAAATTATTATTTTTTTAATTTATTAACGTAAATGCATGGCACACAAGGGTAATCTACGGGGGCTCCGCCCCCCGTACCCCCGACCCGTAAGTCCTGGTGAAATAATCCAAAAAAATGAATATCATGATTTTTAAAGTTGGCCCTAAATTATTGAAAAGATAAAAAACGGTTATTTTTTTATGGGAATCATGTTTAAATTAAAGTTTGAAACGTACGATGCTGTCTTATTTTTTGAAGTTATTTATTAAAATTAATAATTATTAAAAAATAATTTTTTTTTGTTTCCTCCATTTTAATGTTTGCTGAATTCAAAATTGTATTCAGTTTTTATGTACCTATTGCAGTTTTTTTTTTAGATACAGGGGGCCCCTAATCTAAACGCTGGCCTATATATATATATATATATATATATATATATATATATATATATATATAATATATGTATATATTATATATATATATATATTATGTATATATGATATTATATATATACTATATTATATATATTATATTATATATATATAATATATCTATATGCCTGACTCTATATATATATATATATATATATATTATATATATAATAAATTTATATATATATTATATATATATATATATTATATATATATATATGATAATATATATGTATATATATTAATATATAATACAGGGTGTATCGTAAATTTGGAGAAAATTCAGTTATGGATATCCCTTGCATAAATTAAGATAATAGTGGTCATATATACATTTCACCGAAAACCTCTCGTTCCAGATACTGTGGATATGTGGGACATATAATCTGAATTATTCCATTGTCCCGTCCCGTGCCACATCTCAACCTTTAATAAAAGCACAAATATCTAGGAAAATATTAACCTACCTTGGTATTTACTTAGTTCCGTATCTCGCTCATTTAATACATATACCAGTTGCGTTGTCGGCCCAAGTTCTGTGTTCAAGGTTGCTCAATTTTTTCAAAATGAATTACACAAATAGTGAATGTGCGATTGCAATTTTGTTTACGGTCCGTATGAACGGGTAATTCTTTAGCAAGCCATGCGCCCTCTATGAAGAATGTACCCTAATCGTGTCATCCCGCATCATACTATGTTTGCACGTCTTCATCAACGTCTTAGAGAAACAGGAAGTTTAAAACTTACTTATGGAAACGGGCGACCTCGCACAGTATCAACTCCAGATGTCGAAGAACAGGTTCTCCAAGAACTTGAGGACAGTCCTACAACAAGTACCAGAAAGAATGCTGCAACACTACATGTAAGTCATTCGACAGTTTTCAGGGTATTGAAAAATCAACTTTTGTACCCTTATCACATCCAACGAGTGCAGGCACTTGTACCAACAGATTTTCCTGCAAGAGTAGCTTTGTGTCGATGGATGCAACAGAAATTGCAGACAATCCTCGAAAATTTAACAGAAATATTGTTCCGATGAGGCAAATTTTTCCAGAGACGCCATATCGAACTTCCACAACAATCGCATATGGGCTGATGAGAACCCACATGCAATAGTTGAAAGCGGCCATCAACACCAGTTTTCATTAAATGTATGGGTCGGAATTGTTGGCGACCATTTGATAGATCCATTCTTTTTACCAGCGAGGCTTACTGGAGACGTTTATCGCCAATTTCTTGAACATGACTTGCCTACACTACTGGAAGACGTCCAATTACAATTAAGATCGACAATGTATTTCATGCACAAAGGCGCTCCAGCTCATTTCAGTTTAGTTGCTCGTAACTATTTGAACACTGTATATCCACGCCGTTGGATAGGTCGAGGAGGTACAGAACCTTGGCCTCCGCGGTCTCCAGACCTAAATGCATTGGATTTCTTCTTGTAGGGTCACCTGAAACATATGGTTTTTACAGCAACAGTTGAAAGTCCCGAAGAATTAAGGGCTCGCATAATTCGCATCTTGTGACACAATTCGGCACACACCAAGGGTAATATTTTGAAACGTGTCCGCCAATCATGCGTCCCAGATAGAGGCTGATTGCCGCTGGGGGTGCTCAATTTTCAATATTCTGGCTATAACCTTAGTGACCATTGCTTCGTATTATTTCTGTTGTATATTTTCTTTTGTGCAGTAATGTATGTATTCTTATAATTAAATAAATTGAATGAATTTAATTACCTTTCCAAATTTAGTTTACTGTTTATTGTAACTTAATGTTTAAATAAGTTATCACCTTGTATCTTGGAAACGAGGCGTTTCGGTGAAATGTTTATTGACACTATTTATGCTTAATTTATGGCAAGGAATATCATACTGAATTTTTTCGCAATATTAATGATACACCCTGTATATTATATATATATATATATATATATATATATATATATATATATATGATATATATATAATATATATATATATATATATATATAATATATATATATATATATATTATATATATATAAATATATATTTATTATATATTATATCTTATATATATAAATAATATATATATTATAGTATATATATATATATATATTATATATATATATATATTATATATATATATAAAAAATAAAATAATAATATTATATATATATATATAATATATATATATATATATATATATATATATATATATATATATATATATATATATATATATATATATATATATATTGTGTATTATATATAAATATATATATATATATATATATATATATATATAAATATATATATAATTATATATATCATATATATATATATATATATATATATATATAATATAATATATAATATTATATATATTATATATATATAATGCTTGTGTACCAAATTTAAACTTTTGAGATGCACAAGTATTACTGGCAAGGTGGTATTATTCCAAACGCACACACGGACAAAAAAATGGTTGTGTTAATTTAAGACTGAGATAAAGGCAGGGAAAATGCTAGAGACCTTTTGGGCTTTCAAATTTATTCTCGGTAAATAACCGAAGTATTATGAGACTCTGAAAGACATCTTGAAGGGAAAATTCTTCAAAGAAGATGTAGAAAAAGGAAAGGAACCGAATTAAAGATACAAAAAATGGAAAGGAAAATTTTTTTTTCGTGACGGCCTTTAACGTCATTGCCTGGCCAGGTGCAGCCGTGATAGGCATTGAGTAACCCCAATTTTAATGCATTTTGCCTTGCCTTTTCGATAGGGTACTGATTTATTCAGATAAATATTTATTTTTGTTACAAAATAAAACTACACTACTGTAAATTTAAAACAGCAAAGTAACCAAAACCACAACATATGCTTTTCTCTTAATTCATTTAACGAAATAATTCAATGTTCAATTTAAAAAAAAAAATCAAACAGGTTGCGAGGCAACTCATTTGG
>JABUQX010069361.1:30000-32500 GCA_015478945.1 Trachelipus rathkii
TCATCATTTTGGATAAAACATAACATAAAATCAAGGTTCTTTATACAAACATCAAACAATATATGTTGACGTAACAAATTTTTTCCCCGATTCGAAGGAATATCGTTTCCAATTTTCTGCTGTGTTCTGTTTGGTCGTTGTTGTTTTGTTGTGCTGTTTTCTTCCATGTTATCTGTTTATTTTTCTTTTTTTTGTTTTGTGTTTTATGGTTGGATTCTATTTCTGCTCTTTCTTTTGTCTTGGTGGTGTGTTTGTTTGTTGTTTTTTTCCTCTTAAATGATTTAGTGCTGCTGAGGCATTTATACTTACATCCTTCCAAAGGGTGTTGATTCTTTAGAGAGATATATAGAACTTACCCAGTTGTTTTGAATCTGATGTCTATGATTAGCATGAATTATTTTGTTCAAAGAAACTTAAAAATTTTTTAATGTTATTTATATGTTTATTAATTATTTTATATAACGCTCTTTTCAATGAAAATTATATATTATAAAAAATGAAAACTTGTTTTACTTCCATCGTATGTTCGTTTTATTCGTTTTATTGACTAAGTTGTTAATGATGGCTGTTTATTCGTCGGTTGTGTGTTTAATATGTTTATGTTCATCGTTTAGCTTTACGAGGGTAAAACTTACTTTGCTTGTCAATTTACCCATTAGGTTTAGGCTGGTTTAGGTAAGGTTATAATAATTTTGTTTTTTTTTGTTAAATATTACTATGTTAATGTAAAATTAACATTGTCATGTTGGTGATATGTTTGATAAAGTACGAATGGATTATGTTTTTGTATGTCTTGTTAGTTACTTTTACTGTTTATAAGTTTGGACCTTTGTTAATGTTGGCAGTTTATTCGTGCTTAAGATGTGTCAGGTTTGTCGCTTGTATATTATTTCTTAGTCTGGTAAGCATATGTTGGATTTATTAATGGGAAAAACTTTGTTAACGTTAGCATAATTTTCGCTGCTCTGTATTGAATTGACAAGGTTATGGTAAATTTTTGTTAAATACACCATTTAATGTAAAATTAACATTGTTATGTTAGAGATATGCTTGACAAAGTGTGAATAAGTTACGTTTTTGGATGTTATGTTAGTTACTTTACTGTTGTTAAGTATGGAACTTTGTTAATGTTAACCGTTTATTCCTGTTTAAGATGTGCTAAGTTTGTCGTTGTGGGTTATATTCATAGTTCAGATGATGCTAAGTAAGCTTTAATTAATGTGAAACTTTGTCTACGTTAAGATATATTGATTGATCTTTGTATAAAGAACTTGATTTTATGTTATTTATCCAAAATGATACTCGAAATGTGACTTGAATCAATAGATCAATAGATCAAAGGATCAATAGGGTGGCGGGATGGGGGTTGGATGGTGGTTTGATTTACTGTTTAACTGCTTTATGGTATGTAAAAACGTAAATTTGTAGTAAAAAATTTGGCTTGAATCAATAGATCAATGATCAATAGACACAACTGGAACAGGAGGGGGCTGGATGGGCTTGGATGGTGGTTTGGATTTGCGCATTACTGATTTAGGGTATGTAAAACATTGACAATTTAGTAAAAATTTGACTTGGATCAATATAGATCAATAGGATCAATAGATCAATAGATCACGACTGTAGAAGGGTGGTTGGATGGTAGTTTGATTACTGATTTACTTGATTTAGGGTATGTAAAACCTAACTTTGTAAGTTATAAGCAAAAAAGAATAAGAATTTTTTATTTATTTATTTATTTATTTATTTAATTATTATTTATTTATTTAATTATTTTATTTATTTTATTTATTCTCTTGATGGTTCTGAAAACCATTATTTTCGAAATCTAAAGACCCAATAACATATATAAAGACACCAATATTGTTGTTTTGTACGATTTATAACTCGGTAACCGCCGGCTCCAGCACCGGTGCCGGAACCAACTCATCAGATTCCAATACTACCTTTCTAGAAATTACACCTCTGAATCTCTCTCACCAAAATTTTCAGCCTTCTACGACCTCGAGATTTTAATGGGGGGGTTCCTTCGGGGGACCCTCACGGGACGTAACATTCGTTTCATGACTAGGGTACCGTTCCCATCTAACACCACTCCAAATTTTAACCCCGATAAACGATAACTCTAAACCCATGTAAATATATAATCGCTCGGAATCGGATGCGAAAAAGAAACCGCGGCGGAAATAATACAAAAATAAAATAAATATACCAGAACCTTTAAACATAGCGGTGATGCGGACCCGGAGCCGGAGCCGGAACCGGAACCAATCGCGGCCGAGTCGAACCCTGAGGGGCAGCGCGAACCTGGAGCTTGAGTCGATGGCTAGGGAGGCGAACCAAGAGGTTGAATAACGCAATGCAGACGCGACTGGAGTGTAGAAGGTGACGAAAGGATACGTAGATAGGCGGTATTAAACAACATCAGAAGTTGTTCCTTCGGGAAACACTTCTTCGACGTAATATAATAATAATAATAATAATAATGTGTTTGTGTATG
>JABUQX010069362.1:0-15000 GCA_015478945.1 Trachelipus rathkii
ACCTTGTTTCTAATATATCTAATACTGAGAATATATATAATAATGAATATTAATTATTCAATATTCCTGCAATAAATTTTTCACTATTAATTATAATAGCAATCATTTATTAGTATATCATTAATGAACTACTGAAACATATATTAAGGTTCTTTTTATAAACATCATCAATCAATTCCTTATAACACATAATCTTATAGCTTTGATAAAGTAAAAACGAATTGAATTAACAAAGTTCAAAATACTTAATCATACTGTATCAACGCACTAACATTTGTAGCTATACAATTACGTAATTTTCAGCTGCACACTTGTACATTTCAAGCATATGACGTCAAATCACACTCATATTACTAATAGGTCTCATTAATTTAACAATACAGTAATTAATTTATACATCATACACTAGATGACTTATTTATTATGTACCTTAATTATCATACTGATCAGAGAATATACTCTAGCGTAATAAACGGTTAACAAATGTTTTTTTGGCATTAAGCAAAGCCTAACATATCATAGATCTAAACCAAAAATATATACATCAGCACCTATGAAAACCTAACAATACCTTATACAATATACGAATAAACGGAAATAAATAATTTAATAGCAAATAATATTTAAAAGCTTAACAGCAATGAAGTAATTATCAAAACGTTTAGAACGTTGCGCCACTAAACCTTCACATTACTTTTTTTTTTTTTGTTTTAAAAACTTTTATTTATGGTCTACTTTATTATCATTCTATATCTTTTTTTTATCAAATACACGACTTTCTTCACGCTAATTTAAGTGTATAATTACTTTATTTGTACTTTAACTACAATATTGGGGTTTTGTTTTATTATATTTTTTTTATTAAAGTTTGAGTCTTTTTACTTTTATTTTCATTTAAAAAGTAGATTAAACTTCTACATAAATTATTTTATTTCATTTTTATATATTATTATACGTAAAATAAATATTAGTGTTTTTCCATACCCTAAAACGGTAAAATCATTGAATGCAGTAAATCATAAGATCCACCCTATACTCACGATTACGCCAACCCTGAATCTATTATGAGGGTTAATGTGATTACTATTAGATTCTAGTTGACTCTCAGTCATATTTCGAGTATCATAATGGATAAACTCTTATATAATTAAATATTAGTTCGTTATTTTACTTAATCCAATTAATTCACTTATAGTTAATACTCGAATATATTCATTTGACGTAATCACATAAGTTTTTCCTAATCTAATCAATAAGCTTAACATTAAGTCTATGAATCACTGATGCAGAATGATAAGTATATAACCAATCCAAACCTAACATACTTCCTTAAATACAATATATAATACAGTCAACATATTAACAAATAGTATAGCCATATTTAACTAACTATAATGATAAATATACAACGTTGCATAACAATATAACGTATACCTATTCACGAATCACTTTTTCAATACATATTCATCCTGAACATATTACATCTGAGTTAGAGAAACATATAACTTAAAAACATTATTAAACAAAATATAATCAATAAATCACTAACTAATTAATCAATACTGACCAATGATAAATTATGCTAACTTAAACAGATTATTCAGTATACAATTAAAGCTAACTATATATCAATATACACTGAACTAAGAATATATTATAATGTATAGAGCCAATACCTAACATTACCTTTAAATGTAACTAGAATAACAGTCCAAGACATAACTAATAGTCCATACTAACAAACTAGGATATAGTAACTATTCTTATGCAAGCATACTAATGCAACGTATCCTACAGTATTCATCACACTTGTTTTTTACATATCCTCTAATCTAGTATTACATCTGGTTATATTTATACACTACCATAGTAAACATTAACAAAATACCATACATACTTATACCTATTTTATATATAAACATTAATTTAATCATTATATAATAACTGACCTAAATATATACGAAAATTAATACGCTAATTAGCACATATACAAAGATTTTTACATCAATCAAATTAAATAAGCTTAGACATATAATCTGTCCATAAGAAACTATAAAGTAGTGCACCAGCAATACCCTTACTACAATAAAACACGAATTAAACTAAGTTTAACATTACAAAGTTTCTCATACTTAACAATGTAAAGTATAACTAACTTTGCATACAGAACGTACCCTTAATTTAAGACTTAATATTAAAAAGTTACAAATCTAAATAAACATATTCCCTAGTTAATAATTCCATTAACATAGTAACATTTAACTAATAATTATTACTGATCTGCTGAAGTAGTTATTTAATTAATGTGTTTAACGAATATATTAGTACTTAAGACGTAAACAATAGTATTTTCTACATCAAAATTAATATGCTATACATTTCATTAGCCCTTGAGAACTAAATTATTAAATCGCCAGAATGAAACAAATACCTTAACATACCTCCGCATCGATAATAATAAAAATGCTAACATTAAACAAATTTCACTGCCTAATATCGAGTAAAGTAACTTAATACAAATTGCATACAGAATGAACAGGTATGAAGCTGATGAGTTAAAATATTCATTTACCATACTATCAGTATAAAGAGCTCGTATTAAATTGTTAGTAATGTGATTTATTTTTATAATTTATTTTATTTATTAAGTACTTTTAGATTTAAAAAAACTTATTTTATTGAATTTTATTATGTAAAAAATATTTAATTTTTTAAATATTATTATTTCTTTATTAAAACTTTTTTGTTTTTATTGACTATAAAATTATTTTATTTTTTTTATGTTTACTATAACTATAAAAAATTACATTTACTATATATAAAGACCCTAAAACAGTAATCAGTAAATCAATGAATAAACCCCAAATCACTATTTATCAAATCCCTAAATAAGCACGCGCAATGTATCTATTTGATCATATATTGATTATCAAGATACTACATCACGAGTAGTATTATTTTGATAAGAGTAAAAACATAATATAAAACTATTTACATTTAATATCCACTTGAGACCAACCGTATATATACCTACAGAATAACAAATTTTTCACATTAAAAAATCTAATCTACTAGCAATCACTGATGTATAAAGAATATATATGTGCAACATACCTAAAACCTTATACATAATACCTTTATTAGCATTGAATAATACTGTCAACATTAACATAAATAGTTTACCCACACATATAATATCATACAGTAAAAATACTAACTTAGCATATCTAATAACGTTAACCTATTATTACACTATATATTTATTATATCATTTATCAACCATTAATTCGAGCTACAACATGGTAATTGATAAGATTTACTCAATTTATTATATCATCATTTAAATATTAGAGCTAAACTATAGACATATATCACCTGAGCCTATAATAATAATATGATGTAACATAGACGGAAACCTAACACCATATTATCTTATGTACGATAATAGTAACTGTTAAATATTACTATAAAGTTTCCAAACCTGTTTCCTAAGTTATATCTAGGAATACAATTCGAGAATTTGTGTCATTATAACTACCTACCACTATTTATATATCGAAACATATAAGTTACGCAAATACTATTATGTAAAGTTCTGGTACTTGTGTATATATCTATTTGCTGAAAAATCACTTTAATGTACATATCACCATTTGATTCCTGGTTTTGTTAAATTAAAGATTTCACACGATTACAATATCAAGTAAAGTACTACATAACAACAAAAAATTCGTCTCCAGACATAGCGCTCCTTATACATAATTTAAATACTAGAATATACAATGCTAATTTAATTACATTACTTAAGTTTAAAATATTTAACATATAAAAAAATTTATCATAACATTGGTCTAATTTCATTATATCTCGATCAACACGATAAATATACTTCATATAACGTAATAAAAGCTTTTATCAATCATAATATAAGCTACCATACATAATAATGCTTAATAACCGAACTTACAGTAAAATAATTGTTAACAAAACTAACCATTATACATCCAACTTTGCATATAGAATAAATCTGCCCCGTCTAACAATTATAACTCAAAGTACCTGAGCATCTTTATTCAGATAAAAATAAATCATATACATTGGGCACGCAAAAACGTTAAACTTAGTCATATGATAAAATATATATATATTTTGTTATTTCATTATTGATTTCTTCATAATACATTTTATATAACGTTAATTTATACTTATACTGTATGAGTTACAAGTCAATAATTAATTTTAACAATAAAATTATTATACAGTATAAAGTTTGTAGTCTATTATCATACCAGACACAGCGAATATAATGCTAACGTAACAACGTTTTTTAAAATAATAATAGTAATGATATTTATAAATCAAAAATTGGGTTATATATCGAAAGACCCATCGTAAAAATAATCAACAACGAGTACAGTTATAGATGAGATATGCTAGCAACAATCTTACTGCGTCTGGCACCACCTGACTCCAGCCAAAGACATTGTTTGGCATTGGTACATCCTCTACTTATAAGGTATAATTTTCAGAACAGCAGGTGAAATATTCACTACATCTATTTTCCATTATTCTTTCAAGATACCTTACTTTTCCTTTACTTTCTTCTACATACAATCTACTATGATTCCATTGTCTTAGGTTACGTTTTTATCATGAAAACATCTATCATCACAATATCACAAATAGATATTATTGTAATTGTATATACAAATGGTTTATCAATCAAACTTTAGATCAAGCTTTAGAGTGAAATAACATAGCATACAAATCGTAACCTATTCGCACTTTGTCAACTTGATGTTATACAAATAACAAAGTATAATTAATATATTAAACTAATGGTATATTTAACAAAAATTATTATTTACTAACAATGGTTAAATTATCATACTGATATAACAAACGTAAGATATACCAATCTAACTAGTAACAAAGTTTTCCATATCAATAAATAGCTATAACTAAGCATAACACTATGAATCATAAGTAAAATAATTAACAGAGACATACATAATGAGCACAATAGCTTTATGCATGAATATAGAACTTAATTAATCATATAACAAAAGTCCAGCACTTAACATCAATAAAGTAACTAACATTCTGCTAAAACGTAAACCTTTCATACTTTTTTCAATGGAGTTGATATGATCATCTTAACATATAATCGAGAGTTATTTATATAATCTTTAACATAATTACAGTAGCATTTAGCAAAAAATTTCAATTCACATAAACTTGTCCTGATTTCAATAAACAGACCAACTTAATTGATTAAGTCCTATATTTCGAATATCAATTTCGGCTAAAATATAACATTAAAAAACAAGTTAACTTTAATATATATAACTACAATTTATTTCATAATTATACTTAATAAAATTGAAATTGTATTATTTACATCATTTTTAATATACTCGTATATGTATGCAGTTTAAGTATATAATCGATATAATGTACTTAAATTACATTTTATGATTATCGTAAAAAGATTATGGCAATCTTTTCCATTAAAAATAACCTTAATTCAAAGTTTTTAGCCATACTTTATAACAGTATAAAGTACCTTAGCGCGGCAATACATATAACTGAACACTATTCACTCAACATTTTTCATGCATTATCTCTCATAACATAATGTTTAATTTTATATACATTAACTAGACTATGCGATTACTATATCGCATTTATCGTAAGTATCATTTTGAATAATACATAATAAGCGACTAAAAAATATGAAGTTTCATTATTAATAATACTAATACTTAAGCTACAGATCACGATAAAAATGATAAAATGTTTATATACAAGGTATTTGTCTAGTATAATTTGGAGTGTTTTTTACACGTATACCAGTTGAGTACAATATAAAACTAAGCAAAAATGAAAAGAGTACAGATTAAATCTAATAAGAATTTTTCCTATATAAGACGTGGTACGGAGATTATAATACTCGTATAAATGGTAAACCAATGAAACAAGGTTCGCTAGCTACTATACAATCAGAATATATTGTTTGTATAAACAGTATGCATGTATCAAAAAACGTAACCAGATGATCTATTAACATCTTACTTAATCAACTACTCTCCTGACGTATAGGCCAGTCGTCTCATTTCACATGAGAGCGTGTTATATATTTTTACTTATTTTTATTTTTTAGATCATTATTATACTCTTAATTTATTCTTATCAAAATTTAAGTACCTGAGGCTTTTTAGTGTATATGATGCATATGCACTAGAACAAACGAAATACTGTACGAATACAAAAGTGAATATATATATTTCATAACAACTACACCAGAAGAGTAAGATATCATTTGCACGTTATTAGTATTATATACTTAGAGTACTGGTACTCTAGTTTATCTCTGGAGAATATTTAACACAGTAATACTTTGCGAGAGAACACTCCTCAACATCAATAGCGCCTTACAACTTGCAGAGACGATTTGTATCTTCTAATTTTTATTTAATCTATTGTACAGCCATAGAATCCAATTATTCTAGAGACGCGATGCTATTTTCATGATATAGTACATAATTCATAAGCTAATTAAGATTTCCTTAGTATAAAAATGTAACATTAGTTAACACATACTATCATCACATTCTTTTAATTAATAAAGCTACATAACATATTATCACATAAGTCACAGTCGGATTTACCATAATCTTATCATAATTCGATGCTAATCTCCAAACCCTAATCTACTATCCTACTGCAATAACTGATACTACTGAAATTATTATCAACTACTACATTAACAATGTTCCATACTTAATCAACAGTAAAGTACCCCATAATGTCACGCCGTGTCATATAACGTTAACTGCTATTAATCATACAGATCTAATAGTTATTATAAACCTTTGTTTCAATCCTTATTTGTTTGATATTTGTCAATGTTTATTATTATATTTAACACTACCACTTCAATTAATTTTAACCAAAATTTAGTCAATAACCTATCTGTACTAACTCGTTCTACTATGTAACAACGAATATATAAAATGCAATAACGTGTAACAAATTATAATTTTACATCAACCTAGCTTACTGAATCATATTTAACAAATATTCATCATAACAAACTAATCATCTAAATTAATAGTATACGATACTATAACAGAAATATAATATAATTAAGCAAAACATTATATAATAATTATTAATATATCAAACATAACATAATAATATTATTTTATATTATCTATAAACTTGTATACATATATATACTGTACATACATATATGATCTAAAATAAGATATCTTTTAGAGAATAAAATATGTTCATAACGTAACATATTACGCTAGTTATATTAGTTTACTGATTTATAAAAACGGTATAAATCTATGATAAATTACAGTATATCAAACTCACCCAATTCCATTTACAGTTCCCCTATATCCACTATGTTCTAACACTACCGCTAATGATGATACTATTGAACCTAATTTGACAGTCTTCAAGTCCACTAAAATTTCGAGTTACATCATTTATTAGGAAGAGTATAAACATAACTATAAAAATCTTAATAGTTCTTATATATTACTGACCGTATCCGATATATATGTACTTACGCAACAAGTTCAACTAGTACGACAGTAAAGTGAAATTAAACTGTAGACATTATAACCAAAGTATTAAAAATTCATCTCGTAAGCTTTATAGCTATAAATATCAAATTTGATATGAGATTTGCTGCACACATATCATAGCATCAATACAAAGGGTGATTTTAGCAAACACTGAGTATATGTACCAATCAATTGTAAATGATCACCTCCAAGGGGATGCCTAGCCTACCTTAGAAGGAAATGTGAATCCATCTGAATGGTGAGATCACCCTATCTAAAGGGGGTAGTATATAATAAGCGGGTTTTACGGTACCTCAGCCCTATTCGAGGCTGAGGCACTAGTAATTATTCACTCGGAGACTAAACGCTGCGAGCAAGAGTGAGGCTAAAGTGCCTCATGTGTTAAACTGTCTTATAAACCTACATCTTAATCTCTCTCTTTGAGCAGGAGTGTAAATCACTTCCGAGGATTGGCGGTTCTGTGATTTGCGAGCTATCCGTTGACATAATGGGGTCTGTCATTGCCACTTGGCGATGCATCCAATTCAAGATTGGTATAGACATAAGTGTATGTACATAAATTACACCTCTGATTATGATTTGGTACGAGGTTGTCTAAGAAGCGGCTTCATATTTGTATATTTAATAGTAAGGGATTGAGATCTGAGTATATAGGTTATTCTTTGAGTATAAATGAGTGGCTTAAGACAGTTCTCGTCATTCTGGGTTCATGAGATCTGATCACTGTTGTAATGAATTAAATGGTTTGTTGTAAGTACGTGAGCATCAATATTGAGACGTAAAGGGTACTGAGACGATAGGAAAAGAGAAATTAGTAATTATGAATGATTGATGTTTGATATAATGATGACTATAAGTAGATCCAACTGCAAGATCATTAATTTGACATCAATATGACCAAATAGACTCATGAAACAGGATTCAGGAGTGTGATTAAGGAGGATCAGTATAGGATAAGGATGTTTTGAGTTACTGAATTCAAAGATCATTATTTTTTTATTTTTTTTTATTTTTTTTTCTTTTTTATATAGTTTTTTAAGAAAAAATTGTTTCTTAATTATTATTTTTTTATCTTCTATATTTTTATTTTAATATATTATTATTTTTTTTTTATTTATTTTTATGTTTTTACTTTTTTATTTTTTTTACTTTATAACTATTTTATTTTGTTTTTATATATTTTTAATTATTACCGTATTTTTAAAGATCAGTAAATCTATTTACTGATACTTAGTATACGTAGTGTTTAAAAGCGGTTAAGAATTAAGCCGGTTATGTATATTGATCAGAAATATTTGTTAAATCCTTAACCGGGTGTTAAAAAAAATCCCACCATTCAACAGCTTTCTATAAGTTGAATTTTTAATATATTAATATTTAAGATATTCAACTCTGAATTTTATTGTTAAAATATGACGTAGAGTCAGATGTATAATAAAAATTTAGTATAACGTTTAGCTTTAATATTCGTTTGTAATGTATAGACGATAGAACAGGTGTATTGCTAATTATTATGTTAATATTTATAACAAAATGTTAATGTAAAACTTAACATTGATATGTAGAGATATAGTTTGAAAAGAAGGTGTGAAGTAGGTACGATTTCTGCTCTTCATTAACTATTACTATGTTGTTATAAGTTAGTGAACATTTAGTTTACAGTATTTAAGTAGTTTATTCGTTACATATGGTGTTAATTATGGTTAATGGTGGTTGCACATTATATTCAAATTTTTACTTGTTAATGTTAAATTATGATACTTATTAAATGTAATAAATAAACGTTGTTACGTTAGGATATATTCGTAGGGGTTAGTATATACAGAAATTATTTATTGTGTTATGTATTTATAAGCTTACAACTATCGGTCTGAAATGTGACATGGCTCAGTATAGATTAATAGATCAAATAGATCATGGAGGGAGGGTAGGGTAGATGGTTTGATTTTACTGATTAACTGATTTAAAATTAGTAAAGTTCAAATTACATAATTTAACTATGATATTATTTTATTCAAAGAATTTATTATTTTTATGTTGTTTTGGAAAAATATCTTTTTGTATTATGTTACGTTAGCCTATAGTCGTTGGTCTGTTATGTTAATAATTTTTATACACAATTAGTTAATCAAATATCTTAATTTTGTTGTAATCAAAATTAAATATAATTAGTGTACATGATGTAAAAATTAACGTTAATGTGTTAGAGAGTATATGTTTGGAAAAGTACTGAATTAGGTACGTTGTATCATATGTTAGCTAACTTTTACTGAGATGTATAAGTGTTGGAAATCACCTCTTGATTTAATTGTTAAAATCAGGTTTTTATGATTACGACGTAATATTGTTGTTAAGGTTTGTTCGATTGTAACTACTTTATAATTTATTTCTTAAGTTCATATAATAGCTTTGTTATAAGCTTAATTAATATGATAATATATAATACTATTGTTATAATCAATATTAATAATTACGCTGGTTAGTTATAAATATATAAAAGAACTCATTATTTTGCTGTTCTTATTGATTTATTCCAATAAAAGTAATACTCGTTATATATATGTACGTGTTATTTCAAACTCTTAAATGTTAAATTACATTATATGATAGTAGTATATGCATGTAATAATAGGGTGAATATGTTATAGTTTGTATGCGCGCTAGATAACTTATATTACTGTTGTTTAAGTTATTATGAGAAACTTTGTTAATGTATAGTAGATTTAGTCGTTGGTAAGTGAACGTAAATTGTTATTGACAATTAGATTTATAAATATATTTTTGGTCTGGTAATGCTATGTTAGCTTTATTAATTGTGAAAACAATGTTACGTTAGGATACATATATTCGATGGTTTAGTATATAATATAAGAACTTGTTTTTATGTTATGTTTAGCCGAAAAGATACTCGAAATGCAATTGCTCTTCAAGTTTATGGATCTGTATGAATAATTTTCAATGTTATGATGAATTTTTTGCTAAATGCTACTGGTCACATTTAGATATAGATTATACGTAAATATGTTAAGAGAACGTCTTGAAATAAATAATATATGAATAGGTTTATACGTTTTGCTTGCAATGTTGTTACTTTTAATTGATAGTTAAGCTGCTGGCTTTGTTTATTTCGTCAAGAGAACGAAGGTTGTTCCTGTAGTCTGTCACATTTATTTTTATTAGTTCATTGTTATTATTGCTGTGTCTTAGTTCATAACCATATGCTGCCAAACTTTGTTACGTTATATGAGTAATTCTTCGATTGAATTCAGTATGATAATTATAACCATTGTATTGATGAAATATAATAAATTTTATTGTTAAAGTATTACCATGTTAATTTTAATTAAACCAATTATTATATTATGTTTAGAAGATTAATGCCTTGACCAAATGTGCGAAATATGAGTATTACTAGAATTTAGTATGCTATGTATAGGATACTTTAACTTACGCTGCTAAGTTGTGGAACTTTGTTTACAACAAATACAAGAATCATATGGTATTGTGTATAAGTGTATTCGAAAGAATAAATTTAGTAATTTTAATATACCAGTAAAGAAAGAGAGATAGTTAATTTAGCATAATGTTTCGAAAAAAGTGGGCGAGATGTTGAATATATATATCTCGACTGATTGGTTGAAAGAACAGAATCTCATAATTACCTTTTAAGGACTCAGTATTACGCATACTAGGTTTCACATCCAGTAAGTACATTATTTTCGCTGATGCTGGTACGTATGACATCTGACTATCGCATATTATCTAACAGTCTCTGTATTGTTTAAGATATCTTTACGTAGTTACTTCGAGTTAATAACCAATATTTTGGTTAAATATTAATACTGGTTATACATTTTAAAAAACGTTGTTAGTTATCAGATTTAAGTATTTATTCGCTGGTCGTTATGTATAATTATAGACAGGATTTGATAATAATTTTTCGTAATATATTATTACTGATGTCTAATAGTAATAATATTAACTGTTAATGAAATTGATCTCAGAAATGTTTTGAAAAAAAATACGATCGGTTAGTTTTAACCGTTTTTGCGGACAATGTTTATGTTATTCTATCTGACTGTGTTTAAGTAGCGGTACTTTGTAATGTTGACAGAGTTGTTTATTTTCATAATGCAGTTAATTGAATGTTAGGTATTGTTGTTGATACATTAACTTTCTTCTTTAGGTATCGGTTATGCTATGTTACGTATAATTTTATTGATGTGTAAAATTTGCTTTTATTATCACGTTAGCGTATATTCGTTGAATAGTCAGAATAATATTTAAAGCCATTTCATGATTAATTTGTTAAATATTTACCATGTTTTATATTGATGAGATTCATAATTACCAATCTCTGGCGATTACTAAGGGTGTATGAAATACCATACAATGTATAGTCTTGTTCACAGATCATTCCCAGGAAAAATCACATATAGCCTACATATTTTAACAACCTTAGTAGACAAACCATCATTTTTATCTTAAGACATTTTATTTTGGTTGTGGAAGTTTTCCACGTAAAAATATTGTAATATTTTCTAAAACTGTGTATTTACGTAGTCTATATAATCTCCTTCTTGGGAAAAAACTTGTAAACATGACTGTATACATTTGATAAAAATCATACATCAAACCCTCCGTACTAATTGATTTAATGTTAACAGTTGAAGAGAGCTGATTTCTGACTTTTCATATTGGGTTTATTATGTAAGAGAACTAGTGAATTATGTAATTTATCATTATCATCATTATTATTATTATTATTATTATTATTATTATTATTATTATTCAATCTAATATCTTTTAAGAACAAAGAAATTAAGAAAATAGACCGACAATTTAAAGTTAACCATGATGAGTTGAAGGCAAATTTAACCTTTCTAGACTTTTCATTTTTATTACTATCCGTTGTGTGGTGATCACGAGCAAGAACCGTCATGAAAATAGTTAAAATATAGAAATATCTCTTAAATTTTCATGTGAGACCTTAACAACTAGGCACTGATTGACTCGATTACATTTTACCTATTTATGTGGTGATTTTTTATATTTTTGGTTGCTGCTGAGTTGCATTTCTAAAATGCATCGGCTTATAATTCGACTTTATCATGACTTTTAAATTTTACCCTTCAAAAGTCACCGGTACTTGGTTTCAAGTCAGATATGACATTAAAATCCCAATTAAGAATAGCTTAATCTAAATCCTTTAATTCTGAATAAAGACCCAGCTGTTGCAATGGCGCCCAACTTGGAAGAAAATTATTACGTTTTTTACGTAAATTATTAGTCAAGGTGATAGTATTGGCAATCCTTGCAGATTCATCTTTATCACAAACACTGCCCTATATAACTATAATTAACGGAATTCGTTTCCCCTTCTGACTTGCTGCCACTAATGATTACATAATAAAAATTCCTACAGCTGGCTGACTTTTTTTGAGCATTGTTGAATAGCTTTTATGACTGGTTTGATGTGGAATAATACAAATATCCCGAATGCAATTGACTCTATTGAGTATTTTCTGAAATAACATATTTCAGATTTAAAGCACTTGCCAATTGAATGCGGTACAACGGCAACAAATTATGACTTGATTCGCCAGCTATGGTTCTCCCGCTCAGTGCCACCCTTTGCCAGAGATTCATGCGCCAATGGCTGGCTAAAATGCTCCTCTTTGGTGGTTCTGCTCAGTGCCCCTAATAAAGGAAGAAGAGGTTGGGCCTTCAGGTACTGGATATGTTAATTAAGAAGGCTTGGTGTAAATTTTACCATGGTGTTTTGTCGTAAAAAGCGGTCCAAGGGTTTAAAGTACCACAGAATGCGCACTTGCTATATAAATGCCAGCGGTAGTAGCGCTTTAATATACTGGGGCCTATCACGCCTTGAGTTCTAATTACAAATGTATCGGCGAAGAATTTAATTTACTATATCCATAAAGTCACCGGATTCCTGCCGTGTTCTGCATTAATTGCTGCTGTGAACGCGTTTTGACTTCGTGAAGTCCCTCTTGCAAACTATTTGGTGGATGTTGATTTGAAAATTATTCCTTTTGCATCCCGCGGTCTTTGAAGCCGGGACCATTTTCAGGCTCTTTCGTTCTCAGTTTTTTATAAATTTGCTTGTGACTGTATTGCTGTCTATATTGGCACCTCCCACACCAACCCTGCGAGAATAGACGAGCACCGAGGGCGTTCATGCCGAAAGCTTGGTTGAATTTACATTCAATAATAAGGATCGCTTCTTTGTACTCAGACCACCTTTAACACAACTACACAACCAATGTTAATATATTAACTGACAATTCGACAGCCGGCTTCCATGTTGCAGAGCACTTCACTACCAAGGTCGGCACAGTTCATATTTACGGTCAAGATGTCTGGACCTCATTGGTGAGTTTGAGGTGCCTATGATGCAAGTTAATGCTTTGTGTCCCTGAACTACATTAATATAATTACCATTGTTTATTCTTTGTTTGATGTTTTAGACTGCGAAGCATACAATGGAAATTAGTATGAATGGTACGTATGTTTAGCTTGTTTGTTACAGAGTTATTCTAGTGTATACTGTACTACATATATGTTGGTATATTTAAATATTAATCACCGATATAAAGTTGTTGTTGCTTAAATTCATTTTGTTTGTTTTGTAGTGTTTTCCCAGGTTGCATCTTCCAGACCAGTTGGCCATTCTGTGTTGTAGACAGAAATTCCCCATCTCCATAGAAACTCGATTCGTAGGGATTCATGCACCCTTACCATCCCTCTCACTTATATATATATATATATATATATATATATATATATATATATATATATAACTCTCTAAGTTACTTAACGCACATGGAATGGGAGGTCGGATCAAAAAAAAAATTTACACAGGTAGCATCTATGATACATAAATAGATCTTCTATCTTGTTTTTTTCACCTACTGCTCAGGTCTGGGGAGTGAAGTGAGGATTTGGGTTGGGTTGAAGTTGGAGTGAGTTTGTGGTTCCAGGATTAGGTTAGGTCCAAGGTCAGGAAAAAAATTTCATTTCGCCGTTAAAACATCTCTTATGCTCTAGAGCTACCTGTGAGAAAGAATTTTTTTGGTCGACACCCCTTTAAATATTAAGGCGTTATATATATATATATATATATATATATATATATATATATATATATATACCTATATACTATATATATATATATATATACCTCACCTATATACTATACTATATATATATATATATATATATAACTATTCTATATATTGCTGGTTTGTCATTTTTTGTTTGTTTTTTTATTTAATATGTGTGCATAGCAGTACTAACAATGAATTTAGAAGGCAAACGACAATTTACTCGTCTGAGAAATATTTTAAAAGGCTGCTTAAAAAATAACAATAATGCA
>JABUQX010069362.1:17500-45373 GCA_015478945.1 Trachelipus rathkii
TATATATATCATCATATATATATATATGTCCTATTATACTCTTATATGTCGCCTCATATCCTTCTCTGCTGCTCCTTTCTTTCTATATATATATATATATATGTATATGTATATATATGTATCTTATCTGTTATGTCATGTATGTGTATGTCATATATATATCTCATATGTCTCACCTCTTTATGTATGTCATCCTCCTCCTTTCATCATCATATATGTTGATTATTTGAGAGTTCAAAAAATAGATTGTCTTGAGAAATTTTTTAAAATTGTCTTAAGGCTGGGCCGCATGGGAAGCCCGATGGGCCCGCATTGTTTGGGCCCTCCACCACCGGCTTGCTCTGCCAATCAAACAACCTGAGGAAACTAATAAATGTGAAACAACATATCTTCAATACTCAAAGTATTTATAGCATTTTTTTTTCATTTTGTCTTTTTTTTTTAATCTCAAATTTGCTCCCATAAGGTAATAGCCATCTCCTTTTTTTTTGTTCGTTTGTTTATTTTTGTGTTTAATTTGATTATTTAAATTCATTATTAATGAAATATGATGACGTTTTACCTTGAAAACTGAATTTGATAAGTAGCTCAGACCTAAAATGGAGATTGGTTTTTAATGCATAAATTTTTTTAGATTTAGTACGGAGAATGCCATCCATTCACTTGCAGGAAAATTAAAGACGTTTCAGATTCAGTTTCCATAAATACAGGGCCTAAATTTATGTAAACTAATAAACTCTAGCCTTGCCAACATGTTTATATAGTAGGTGGTACTTTACATCATTTACCGTTTAATTTCAATTACATTATTCAAAAAAAAACCACGTGGCGCAAAAGGCTTTTCATTACTTCTTCAGGTAAGATTTGTTGCATGGGCGGCAAATGGTGGCGAATAATCTGATATATATATATATATATATATATATATGTATCTCTCTCTCTCTCCTGTATATATATATATACTTAATATGTATTCCATTTTCATATATATCTCTCTCCTCTTATATATATATATATATATATATATATATATATATATATATATATATATATATATATATATATATATATATATATATAATTAAAATCCAAGATGATTTTTCTCCGAAACTTACATTAAATGCTTGAAATAAATGCGAAAACGAAAGCTCGAAATGACTGAAAAATTAGCAAGAAACCCAATATGACAAATTCTGTGAGGGCTGTCATTGCATTTTCTCCATATGGAGGACAGACTCCTTTTCACCGTGGTGAACTTTGGATGATGATAATAAAAAAAATGAATTAGGCATCCCGAAGAGTGGGCTTATAACTAAAGACCGCTATCTCATCAAAAGAAGTAATATTGTTTGTAAATAGGAACATTTTGTGAAAAAAAAATAACGCTTTTTAAAATTTAAAATTGTTAAAATGTTGGAAAAATTTAGTTTTTTTTTAGGTAATACGAAGTAGCTCGAAGACTCCGAGGGGAGCACGCAAAGGTGCCAAATGTTGAATTTTTTTTTTTAACTAAAGAATATCCCACGGGTAAAAGTTAAAATGGACAGAGTCGGGGTTTCTTGGCCTACCGGGGGACAACGGGGGAACTTCGTCCCCCCCTCTTCCCTCCGTCGGCTCGAACCCTAAAAAGGATATAAAAAGATAAAATAACCTTTTCTCCAAAGCGTAAAATTAAAATACTATTTGGTAACTCTTGCTCTCGTGAAGTAATGCAGGGATTCAAGGTCAATCACACCGTACGCTGTCAGATCTAAGATTATACTAATATTTAAGGTGTTATTAATAAATATTAGAATAAAATAATTTTTTTTTAAGTTTCATCGATGAAATTGCTTGCTGAAATAAAAAATGTTATTTATTTTCCTGTAGGTGTTATAGTTTTCTAGTTACATGCCTGGCCTCTTCGGGATGCTGGCCAAAAAAAGTATCTGGCAACAAACAGTAAAACACGAGTTAAATAGTAAGGTTAAATTTTCCATATAAGATCAAATTAGTAGACGCCATAGCTTTTTTCAGGGCATTTTTCTCATTTTATTTCAAGTTAATCTTCTTTTGCAGCTCATTTCATGTAAGTTTCATGAAACTTGGTTTGGACCTTGGAAATTAAGAAGGACCTATTATATACAGGGTTGTTTGGTTTAAACCATTTGGTTTAAATCAACATGGTTTTTTAGGTTTAAACCAACAGAAAAATAATTGTGTATTGTTTTTCATGTTTTTTTGTTTTTTCCTTTACCAAATAAAAAAGTTATTAAAAAGTGTTCTAAATGAGAGCATATAGCAAATACATGCTAATTATATATTTAGTGGTAAATAAATAAAAGGAAAAAATGTTTCAGACTACCAGTAGAGTGCATGTAAGATTGAGCATAGCAGTTAAGTCTGGGTAATAGAGTAGAGCTGAGAATGGATTGGACTGCCTGAAAATACGAGTCGTAGGAACTACCATCAAAGAGGGAGGTACATGAGTGGAAAATTCATAAAACAATGTCAGTTGTAATAACAAAAGAACAAGGAGAGTGATACAACAGTTTGACGGCTAGAAAGATTGGAGAGAGTTAGTTAGAGTCGACAAGCCCTAGTCTACACTTTATCAAGGAGTGCAATGTGTGTGAAACCACCCCAGATATGTGATTCATACTCTATAGAAGGGCGAACAATGTTCTTACGTATAGCTAGCAATTGGGATAGTGAGAAGAATCTCCGAAGGCGCCTCGGAACACCCATTTTTCAAGAAAGCTTGTTAGAAAGGACAATGTGATCCTTCTAATAAAGATCACGAGAAAAGAAAATATCAAGAATATTCAGAGAAGAAGAAGGTTATAATTGTGTTTTCAAAGAAGATGTTATAGTTGTGTGAAAGATTATGTCAAGTAGATAGATGAGGAAGCTGAATTATTGAAGCATTGAAAGCAAACATGTTTTCTATAGATATCAGGAAGATCAGAAGTTTCTTGCTTCAAAGCAACCTCCTAACATCATTTATTTTCTGTTGAATGAGTATCCTTTCAAACTAGAAAGAATTTTTTAAGTTGTTAATCAAAAGATTTATTACTACCTACTCCTTGTTTGACGATGCAGATGCAAAATAAAAATAAAAAAAGAGTTGGGGATACACCAGAATTCTGAGGAACACCACTATGGATAGATTTAAAGGACAAATGGTGGCTATCTACAATAGCAGCCATATAACGACTGGAACGAAAGTCAAGATAAGGTTACAAAGAGAAGGATAAATACCGAATGTAGGAAGTTAAATTATTAAAGCTTTGTTCCAGAGTCTATCGAAAGCCGTTGATATGTCTAGCGCCACAGAAAAGTTTCACCGAAGTGCGGAAGAGCAGAGATCCAAGAGTTGGAGAGAAAGGGAAGAAGATTACCAGTCGAATGATCCTTACAGAAGCCATACTGGCAATTAGAGTTAAAATTAGAAGATTTAAGATGTTTCTAAATCTTTTGATAAGAATAGATTCAAAACTTTAGGAAGAACAGAGGTTAAAGCGATAGGACGATAGTTGGATTGTTGACTGGAGTCCCGCTTCTTCAGCATATGCTGAATGAATGCATTCTTTGAGCAGGAGGGAAAGGTTGAAGTTTATCCGCTGCGAGGACACATGTGTTACCAAGGCAGGGTGCAAGCCCAAAAAGCAAAAATTTTGAGAACGACTGGAGGGACAACTTCATCACTCTCCGCCTTCTTAGTGTTAAGCTCAGAGATGCAGAAATAACATTTTAGTAAGTTGAAAGGAGGCGGAGAGGGGGAAAAGCTCTGGAACCGTCCAAGTGGAATATATATATATATATATATATATATATATATATATATATATATATATATATATATATATATATATATATATATATATATATATATATATATATATATATATATATATATATATATATATATCTAAAAATAATCTCAAATATGTTTTTGAGAAAAGTGAAAAAATGTCTGTGTTTAAAATTAAATTGTTGTTTTGAGTGCTTAATATAAATATTTTAGCTCAAAAAACTGACAAGAACATTAACAAAGATGATGTTAAACACTTATACTAAAAAAAAATTACAATATTGATTTCAAAGGTAAAAAACGAATAAACCAATCCATGGTTTCCATTTTAGACACATTTCATTGTCACATTACATTGATTATTATATATATATATATATATATATATATATATACTGCTACTATACTACTATATATATATATATATATATATATATATATATATATATATATATATATATACTACTATACCTATATATAGATATATATATTCCTTTTTTCAAAAAAAAGACGTTTTTTTAACCCCCATAATGATTATATATATATATATATATATATATATATATATATATATATATATATATATATATATATATATATATATATATATATATATATATATATATATATATACTATACTACTATATATATATATGTAATAATAGCAATATATATATATATATATATATATATATAGTAATTACTACCTAAAATCTCATCGAGAGATAGAACCTATTAATAATTGACGAACTCATACGATCTTTTCTTTGTGACTTAAATATTTTGATATTAATAATTAGCTCGATAAAGAGGCAAACCAAAGTATATAACATTCAGCATGCTATAAATTTCATATTAGGATTCATAATTAGAAATTACAAACGGGAAATATTGTACAAAGTTTTTTTCTATTTTTTTTATGAGAGATCCTAGAATTCAAATCGAAGAAAATTGAATAAAATCATCAGTTTTATTGTTTTTAAATCTTTGTATAGTAATAAATTTTAAAATTTATATCAAGTTTTTTTTGTATTTTCATTTGAAAAAAAAAATTCAAATCTTATTGATCTTAATATATATAGTTATAAATTTATGTATATATATATATATATATACCTGCTGGCTTCTACTATATACTATATATATATATATACTCTCCTCCTCTCTCCTCTTTCTATATATATATATATATATATATATATACTATATATACTATATATATATACTACTATATATATATATATATATATATATATATATATATATATATACTATATAAAGATATTTATATATATATATATATATAATCTCGACTTTAACATATTCGAAATAAACACGAAAAATAAAAATTAAAAGAAATATTATTTGAAAATAATTATAAAACATATATAATTATAATAATTGCTATCCATAATTTCACCATACAATTCGATTGTTGATGATTTAAAATAATTTAATTATCTATTATTTAATAAAATTTAAGCAATTTTATATTATTTTAATGAAAATGTGTACAATGAATGAAATTTAACCACATGAAATATCTGCATGTGGTATGCACACAAACTATCGTATATTTAACCTACATAGGGTACACATGATATTGATATTCCATCATATATCTAACCTACATGAAATATACATTATATGCTATGTACACAAATACCGTATTTACAACCTACATTGAAATAAACTTACATTATATTAATATGCACACAAATATCATGTGTATATTTAACCTATAGAAATGTACATATTTATTATTCCACATGTCAACTGGAATTTTCTAGTTTCTCTACTAATAACTAGAAAGTGATAAAATAACTTTAAAAGTTGAGCAATTGATCAGTGAAATAAAATCCTTCTCTTCGGTAAATTGGATCAGGAAAGATCATTAAAAAAAGAAGAAGAAAAAAAAAAAAGAAAAAGAAAAAAAAAAAATGAAAAAAAAAAAGAAAAAAAAGTCTTGATTCGAAAAACATTTTCACTTTTCTTTTTTCGTTTCAATCTTTAATTAAAATTTTAGCCAGCCAAATATTTGAGACTTTCTTCTTTTCAAACTTTGCGCTTATTTACCCATCCACCTCCATCTATCCCCTATCCCTCTATCTATCTATCTATCTATCTATCTATCTTCCATTATTATCCACCATTATTTTCCCACCACTATATATATATATATGCCACTACTCTTATACCCTCTCACCTATATCTCTCACTAAGATTGAATTGGAAATGAATAAAATTAGTAAATTTTCTAATGCTTCGCCTCACCTGGGGAGGCTGCGGCAATTACCGTTTGTCATAAGAGTTTATTTCGTCTCTTTGATGTGTATGTATGTATGTATATGTCATGTATCATCATATGTAATATTAACTTTAATGTATGTTTTTACTGTGTATGTGTGTATGTATGTATGTCATGTATCAATCTTATGTGTCTTGTGTGTACCATGCATGGCCTTTATATAGCTGTGTGTATGTGCTCAGCCAGCAACCAGCCAGCTTGTATACAGCCAGCCAGCAATAATAATATGGCATGTCATACTATATGTATAATTCATGCTGTGTGTATGGTATGTCTTAGCCAGCCTTGTATGCTATGTACATATGTCTTTATATATATATATATATAATGTCATGTATATATAATAATATATGTCCATGTATGTGTGTGTGTATGTGTGTTGTGTCAATAATATGTATCATGTAATATCATGTGTCTGTATGTATCCTTATGTATATTAACCAGCATGTGTGTCATGTGTGTATCATCTCCATATGTGTATATATGCTCGAGAACGATGCTTAAATATCCCAATGGGACATACTTCTCGAAGTATTAGGCTAATCTTTAATATTTTTAAGCCCTGTGTTTCGTTTGGGCTCTTCACATTCACAGACAGTGTCAGTAAATTCTTTCGACCATACACATTAGGCAGTACTTGTTGAATTTGATTGATGAGCACTCCAACCCCTTCCCCTCTTACAGCCACACGCTCGAACATTTCCTTTAAAAAAATGGTAAAATACAAACCTATGTCGGAAATGTTTGGATGAGAGGGATTCAAATGAAGCCTCTCGTGCACTCCTCTTCCAATCATCGCCTGGGAGTTGGCTTCCACTGGTAATAGAGCTGCAGTATTCACGGTCGTTATTCTAATTTATCCTTTATTGAACATCATCTCTCCTCCTCTAGATTTCAACTCCTGTTCATTGCGCAAACTCAGGTGCTTGGCCACTCTGTCAGAAAATCCTACTCCTTCTCACTATATCTATCCTCAATTATGAGCCAAAGACGAATGTTTTGTATATGTGCGAGTTTCTGATTTAGAATCTTCCGAATTTTTAACCTTGAGGCTTGCGATCCTTTCGCCAACCTAAGACCAGGTTTGTTTGTTCCATTTAATTATATTTTAATTAATTGACAATCCTAAATTTTTTCGACTACCCAAATTCCAAAATTAAGCAAATTCTCTTTTCTTCCTTATCTGAAAATATCATTTTACGAGATTTCTAAGTTCACCAATCATAAAGACTTTCTAAAAATTCTCAAGGCAAAGATGACGAACTCTCCTACCATTTCTCTAACCAGTGTAACCTTAAGAAGGTGGTGAACTCCTTACCAATATCCATGATCATCGTGGAAATAAACCCAATATTTTTGAAGTTTTCTTAACCTCCAACCCTTCTCTTTATGTTTTCAAACTTTTTCTGCTTCTGAGTAATTCTACTCACCTTTCTCCTATCTATATATTCTGTTCTATATCTTTACGTCTTCGGCAAGAAATACATCCGCTACCAAGAGTAAAACGTCTTTGGCACTTCGGGACCAAAAATTGTTCGGACTTGTTGAACCTCTCAGATTTCGCTTGAAAGGAGTTCTTTTCATACCACATAACCGAGGCGATTCCCAATGGCATGGGATTATCTTCAAATAACAGAATCTCAAGCTTCTTTTTATCCAACTCCGGACCGTGCTAAATCTATCCCGTGTAGAACTTGGAACTCTTTCCTCAGTCGAAAATGCAATAACCTTTCAGATTCCTCTTCCAAACGCTTTTTCTGAAATTTTGCAAATATGTCAACTCCAATTTTGTTTCTTCCTCTTCCCCTCGTCCAGTTTCTTCCAAACGGCATCACAATATGGTTTACTTTAAGCTAAAGCTAAACTTTTTAATTTATATTTTTCCTTCTAATTCCACTTCAGGCGACTCCAGGAGCTATTCCTCTTTCTTTGTCTTTTTTGCCACTCACATATGCCTAACAGTATTTTTATCAAAGAAATGATTAGAACTAAGAGACATACTTTCCTGACGGTATCTTAGTTTTGGTCCTTAAGACTTGTGCTTCTGAACTTGCATTATATCTTAGAATTTTATTTTGTGCATACCTATCAACTTCAAGGTTTCTTTTCTGCAAGGGGCTTGTGCTTATTTAATCAGTGTTGAAAATTGAAACCTTTCCCAGCCGTCAGACTATTGACCAATTTCATTTATTCTAGTTCTTTTAAAGCTGCTTTTTCGAATCTAACCTTAACAAGATGATCTTCTTCCTTTCACTATCTTGGTCATCTTCTCTTCAGGATTTAGGTGAATGTCTTTGTAACGATATTTGTATATAGGAAAATATATATTATCTTCACCTATATCTATCTACCATTCTATATTATTCATAATTAAGTTGACATTACAATATTTGTATATAAAAATTAGTATTATCTTACCTAATATATATATATATATATATATATAAATATAATATTAATATTATTATAATAATATATATATAATATATATATATTCTTTTCAATTAAATCATCCTATATATTTTCTTTACCAATCCAAAAGAAAATAATTAATTAATTTTTCTCCGGGCTCCGGGCTCGGGCTCCAGCTCGCCGGGGCTCGGCTCCTCCTCCGCCCAACCTCCGACTATAGTTCTCACTGTTTGGCAGAATGTTGCAGTATATTTCGTCAATAAATAAATTTTCCGTACACAATATTTTTTTGAAAAATTTAGCAAAGAATCTGGTTCCCTTTATACTCCGGCTGCGCACCAAATCCGGCCGGCTGGATCTGGACTTAAGGGTTTCCTGGCACTAATTTGAAAAATGTCTAGTATCCGCCATAACTATGCACCAAAAAAAAAAAGAAAATAATTAGGAAACAAAAATAACCCAGAATCCGCTCCGGTTTCCGACTCGGATCCGAATCCAACTAGGTTTTTCTGCACTATTTGAAACATGTTCAGCACGGTATTCTAAATAATTTTTCAATCTAAAAAAATTAATTTCTTGAAAATTTATTATAAACAGGATCCGCTCCTTAACCTCCCTTCCGGCTTCCGACTTCGACCGACTCCCTACTAAGGGTTTTGAAAACTATTTTGAATTAATCAGCGAGTCTTTGCAATACATTTGTTCAACTAAAAATATTCTTTTGGAAAAAATATTATAAGCCAAGATCCGGTTCCGAATTCTCGACTCGGATCCGACCTAGGATCTGCTTCCGGGGATTCCGATCCACAAAGGTTTCCTGCACATTTGGAAATAAGTTGCCACATCTTCTTGTCACTAAAATTTCACCTAAAAATTTCTTAAAAAAAGTTTTACATCTTTATTCCTCCGGGTTCGGTCCGGGTTCGGCTCCGATCCGGCTCCCACCACAAGGTTCTGTACTAATGGAAAATGTTAACACGTTTTCTGCAAACATTTTCGCCTTAAAAAGATAATTTTTAAAGAAATAATAACCAGTATATTTGCTTTTCTCGACACCGGCTCCGAGTCGGCTTCGGCTCCGGATTCTGACTAAGGTTCTCACTATTTTGAAATTTGTTCCAACATTCTTCTATCCAATAAATTTTCCACTCAAAAAAAAATCCCAAAAAAAATCATACTACGGCTCCGACTTCAACTCCGGCTCCGATCCGAATCCGGATCCGATTAAGATCATCCACATTTTGAAAATTTTCAGCAAGTCTTCTGAAATAAATTATTCATCTAAGAAAATTATCTCTTGAAAAAAAAATTTATACCCAATTGTAATGTCCCGATTATCTGATTTCTGAAATTGTATATCCAATTAAGTCTGCATTTTCTGAAATTTTATATCCCATTATCTGCATTTTAAATTGTTCACTTATCCAATTATCTGCATTTTCTAAAAAAATTTTACCCTTTTCATACTTAGACTCCAGCTCGGGGTAATACTCCAGCTCTGACTTCATTTCGGCTCCGGATCTGACTAAGATTTTCGACTATTTGAAAAATTTTCAGTAAGTGTTCAGTACGTCTTCTGGCATTAAATTATTCACTAAAAAATATTTGTTTTAAAAAATTTCAATACCCAAGGATCGGCTCCCGGGCCCGGCTCCGGATTCCCGGAATCCGACTAAGGTTCTTCTGGAACTCTATTTGAAATTTCTTCACACCTCTTCTTCCCCCAAAAAATTTCACCTTTAAAAATATTTTTAGGAAAATATTCAACTCTGGCTCCGACTCCATCTGTTTACTTTAATCCGGCTCCGGCTCCGGCTCCGACTCCAATTCCGGATCCGATTAGGATTCTCATTTTGAAAAATTGTTCAGCAAGTCTTCTGGCAAAAATTTTTCATCTAAGAAAATTAATTCTGACAATTTTTTTACCTTTTTTACCCAGGAGCCGTTCTCCTGAATTTCGATCCAGGATTCGGATCCGGACCTGACAAGTTCCATCCCACTATCTTGAAATGTCAGTGGTCTACGGCATTATTAAAATTTTTCACCTAAAAAAAATATTTTTGAAAAAAAAAATTCGATACCCAAAGTTTCGCTCCGGCCTCCGGAGCTTCCCTCCGATCCGACTCACCTTCGGCTCCCGGACATCTGACTAAAAGTTGTCTGCACTATTTTTTTGAAAATTTATTTAGCCACGACTTTCTGGCAATAAATTCTTCATCTAAAAAAATATTCTTCTTAAAAAATCGTATGTTGATACATATGGGGCCGCCGGCTCTGGGGGACTCTGCCTCCGACTTCGACTCCCGCTCCGACTCCGATCGATCCGGACTAAGTATTATCTGCCCCCAACTATTTGGTGAAACCTGTCAGCACAACTTTCTGGCAACAAATTTAATTAAAAAATTTTTCTTAAAAATTTTTTTTTCCCAGAATTGCGGCACAAATGTCAAAAATTTGGATTCCAAAACTAAGGCCTCGCATTATTTAAAATTTGATTCAGCACTTCTTTCTGCAATAAATTTTTCACCTAAAATAAAAAATATTTTTTCGAAAAAAACAACTCTGACTTCTGGCTCCCACTTCTCGGACTCCGATCGACTCCGAGTCCGATCAACGAATAATTCCAATAAGGATCTGCACTATTTTTGAAAATGTTCAGTACATTCTTCTGGCATTAAAATTTTTACCATAAAAAAAATTATTTTAAAAAAAAAATTCATAACCAGGATCCGCGACTCCGGCTCCGGGCTCCGGCTCCGGCTCCGGGCTCCGGCTCCGGCCTCCGGCTCCGCTTCGGCTCCGCTCCGGCTTCACCTTTGGCTTCCGGATTTCTTACCTTAAGGTTCTGTCTAAAATTGCAAAATTGTCAATACGTCTTTCTGGCATTAAATTTTTCTCATCTAAAAAAATATATTTTTAGAAAACAAATCATACCCAGGATCCTGGCCCCGGCTCGGCTCCAGGCTCCAACTTCGGCTTCAGCCCCGGATCCGAATTTGATATTTTGAAAATTGTGTTCAGCAATGGTTGCAAAAAAAAAATAATTCTTTCGGAAAAAAACAAAATCATACCTCGGCTCCGGCTCCGGCTCCGGCTCGGCTCCATCATCGACTCCGGCTCTGACTCGGATCGGATCCGGATCGATCCGCATGGATTCTTTCTATTCTTGAAATGTTTCAGCAAATCTTCTGCCAAATAAATTATTTTCATCTGAAAAAAAATTAATTTGATTGAAAAAAAACATACCCGACATGCATTGGGTTAGCTCCCGCTTCCGGCTCGACTCCGCTCCGGCTCCGCTCCGGCTAAGGTTTTTGCTCCATTTATTTGACCGAGTAAAATTCGAAGAATGACATGATTCTTGAGTACATTAAAAAAAAAAATTAGTTTCTACAAAAATATATGTATGTGGATGTGGAATCCTATCAACCTGGAAATAAGAAATTTTGTACTCAAGCCGAGCAGAAGAAGGTCACAAGAAATATACAGATTTTATGTATCTTAAAAAATTATTAGAATTTTTAAAAAATAATACACCATGGGGACTTGTTCAGGGGCTTGATGCATTATTTTTAAATCAGTTGCTTTGACATAAAATTTTATGGAAATCACAATATAACAAGACAAAGTTAATACAAAATTTATTTGAACACACTAATTTATGCACCTATATACTATGATCTTTTAGAAGCTGCGTTTTTCGATAATCTAGATTCCACTGATGATCACAGCACTCTACTACATCTCATTTCCTATAACTATACATATAAAGTAAAGTTCTCTCAGGGATATAAGGTGTAGAACCATGGAATAAAGTCTCCAAAATAGATAACATGCTGTTTTATGAATAATACAATGTATCTTTCTTGAGTAGTCATAAGTCACACAGAGCTTTGAGTGTGTTACTGATAAATATTCACCTCAATATTACACATAGTATAAAATCTCGCGTACCGAATATCATCCATACTTTGCCAATAGTCCAATACAAAAATAACTAACCGTTTTTTATGGGCTATGTTTATATATTAACTCTCAAAATCCTCAGGTTACACACATGAAATTTCTTTAATTTTACTACGTGAATTATTTTTGTGTCTAGCGAGACAGACTCTGTGTGCCTTTTCTTTCTCATATATTGCACATTAATTTTATCTAAATCTACCAAATTTCATCCAATGTCACCATAAGTGCCTTTTTCATCAAAATACTTCAATTTTAGATCCCAACTTAGACCCCTAATTGACCTCATCAATATACCGCTTAATATATAACCACATAAATATCTGTATAAACCTCTTAAAAGTCAGAGTTCATATTACAACCATATAGCAGTTTTGATTAAACACTCTTAGTACTAGATTGTAACTCTTTTGACTTCTTAGGTCACACACATGACCATTGACCATTTACTCTCATAATAAGAACACACTTAGGTTTTGTGGTATAGGAAGAGTACAGATAATTCGTCGTAGCAAAATAAAGTGTCTTTCAGATATAGCCCTCTAATCCCCAAAAACTCTGTTTCATCATATTTCTACTTGTCATATTCTTTCACAAAACGATGATAACTTCTTCGAAAATGAGCAACTTAACCATTCAATCTTTTCGTTTGTGCCTTAATAGTACTATTCTAAAGATGAGTGTTGTTTAATTTCATACATTATATATGTTAGAGGAAACTCACATCAGGTAATTATTTTATCTTCATACAGTTAAACTGAATTATCACAAAGTTTATATTTAATACATGGACGTACCATCATTTATGTGAATTGAGTATATGCTCCAATAACACCTTAATCAGTACCTTCCCCTGTTTTGCACTTTTGATAGGGGCAATTGTTTCTAAATTATTGTATGTGAGAGTTTGTGATCACATTATATATCATGAAGTATAGTGATTAGACACATGCTGCTTTTCTTCGAAAGTGGTGGCAAGAGCTCTTTGACTAATCATCACTTTCGCTCTCACTAACACTCTCAAATCTCTTCTGCACATCATATTGTTGCGTCAATCTCTTTACACTTCCACTTATATTAACAACTCTATTACTGACCTCTTCTGAAACTCTCCAAGTAAATACATCCTTTTTCCGTCACTCTCCGACACCAACTTTAAACTTCATATTAGCTAAATTTACATGTACACTTTTAATGCTAAAGTTGATGGAACACACTCACCTCTCATGTTTTCCCAACTTTACATATATGTACTTCAACACATATTATATCTAGTAACGCCGGCGTATCGGTGCACATCTTCCTTTCATTTGACTCTAGTTATTATATTCATCAACTATGGTGGAAGAAAGTGTAGATGTAATAGTACCTTATTACTAGGTTACTTTATATCACTATCTATGAAGTGAATATAATATAATTATTATAATATATTTAATTATATATTAATAATATTCATATATTATTAATAATTATATATATATATTAAATATTAATATATAATATATAATTATATAATATATATAATATATTAATATATATATATATATAATATATATTATATGATGATATAATATATATATATATATATAATAAAATAATATATTATATATATTAAATATATATATGATATATATATATATAAAATTATACTTTATATTAATATTATATATAATATATCATATATAATTATTATATATATATATTATTATAATTTATTATAATAATATTAATATATAATTAATATATATATATATAATATATATGTATTATATATATATATATATTATAATATAATATAATTATATAATAGTATTATTATAGATATATTAAATAATAATATAGATTAATATTATTATTTATATAATTATAATATATATATTATATATAGAATTATATATTTATATATTATATATATATAATATATATATTATATATATATATAATATATTTATAATATATAATAATATATATTATATATAATAATATATATTATATATATATATAATATATATATAAAATTATATATATTCTTAATATATAAACCTTGAGGCATAGAAAGCAACATATTTTCATGCTTAATTAAATTTTTATAAAAAAATAATTAATTAAGGTTATATAGAATAAGATATTAAAATTCTTTCTTTCATGAAAGAAAAGAAAGAAAAAAATGCTTATTAAAATTTTTGGTGGTATTTATGATTTTGTGCGTGATTGCGATTTTACGTTTGATTGTGTGTGTAAGCGTGAGTGTGAGTCATTAGTGTGAAGTTTGAAGTGGGTAGAGAGTGAAACATTCTCACTCTAAAAAGCGATTTTTGATGAGTGAGTGTAAATTTTGACGTGAGTGCGGTTGCGAGTGTGAATACGAGCATAAATGTTGAGTGTGAGTGTGAGAGTGAGCGTGAGAGTGAAAACGATGAGTGTGAATTTTGGCATAAGTGCGAGTTTAAATGGGTATGATTGTGGATTTGAATGTGCGCGTGAGTGATTGTGATCTTGAATGAGTGTGAGTGTGAGTGTGAGTGTGAGTGTGAGTGCGAGTGTGAGTGTGAGTGTCTAGTGGTGGTATAGACAGAATATTTTCTACAACAATAAAGAGCTGATCCTCTGTTAGAAAGAGTAGGGGCAAGTAAAGATGTAAAATATTGAGAACTACTTGTAATAGCTAGCTGAGATAGCTAAATGTACAATAATAGATTGAGTTTAGCCTTTGAGCATATTTGCACTACCATTATATCACGCTATACCGTTAATTATAAAAGCTAACTTTTTGTTATCGGAATAGTGGTTACGCTAACATAGTGAAACTATTAGTGGAACAATTAGCTTACGGAAAATTTATTTTCACACGCCCTTTAAAATCATTCATGCTTCGTAAAGTTTCAAATAATTATTCGATTTGTGTTCGCGAAATATGCAATACAGAATAAAATATTACTAGCATAATAAGTTAGTATCAGCTTAAATCCAATTGTATATAGCTTGTTAAGCCTTAGAAATTCTCTCTCTCTCTCTCTTCCTTCTCTCTCTCTCTCTCTCTCTCTGTCTTGCTCTCTCTCTCTCTCTAACTAATATCTTATGTGCTATGTGTGCTATGTAGTGTCGTTATAGTTCAGTCTTTATGATAGTACTATTATAGTTGTTATATGGTATTATGTATTTTCAGAATGTGAATCTTATAAACACTGTTTTCTAGTATGAGTACATGAGTACTATTTTAGTATAATATTAAAGTTATGATTCCTCTATCATATCTTGTCAACTCAGTTTATATAATTCAGCATCTTGAAACATCCTCATCCGCGAATAACAAATTTCTATATTCATTACATCACTACTCTCATCTGTATGCGCTGCGCATCTGTCAGACATTTGTTTAGAGCTAGGAACTAGGAACTATAGAATTCACTTGATATAAATTTAACATACATATGATGAACACTAAATAATTTTGTTCTGAACTTCAAAATAATGGCATCAATCTTACCTCAGAAAGAATTTAAAAAAAAATTCACTTATTTTTGCGATAATAAATTAATTTTATAATTGATTGAATTATTTATTAATAAAGTAAATATAATTGAATTTATATTTAAATTTATTAGCTTTTTTTCTTAAAGTTATTCATTCTTTTTAATTATATATTCTTAAAAATGATTATACACTTGGACAAGATAATATTTGTATAAGTTATTGAGTATTTATTTTCCAATCAGATAATATGCTTTGAAGTAGAAAATAAACATGATCATTTAAGCTGCGTTTTAAAAGGAAGAGTCCAAAGTCCGAAAGCGTTGGCGCTCATGGTTCAAAGTCGTTAAGAGAATTTTTTTTTCTATTTTTTGTTTACATTAACTAGTTGTAATCGTCTTAACTATATTTGGACAAGATTCAGTAAGATTCACTTCGTTCTCATAAAGGTATGTGTATGCGATGAGTATTTATACTCGACATATTTATACTGATTATTTATTAATAATATATAATAATTGATATTATTTCTTATAGGAGGGGTGTTAGATATACAGTATAAGTTAAGTGAGAATATAATTCATTTATTGATTCCAATATATGTATAAAGATAACTTATTAATTTTATATATTCTATTTAAATTTAAAAGTTATTTTAAATATTATAAAGCTTTACTTCTTGAAGTAATTATTCTGTCACATTTTTATTAATAATCTTAAAATTATTAATAGTAAATCAATATAATATAATTAGTAATCATAAATGCTAGTGTTTAATCCTTAATTAATTGATGACCTATAAGTTAATAAGATTAATATATTTTGTGCCTGTAGAATGCGCGCACGGTACTAGTCCTTCCCTTCATGTAGGAGCATAATGAAAGTGTTCTTTACGAATATCTATGTATAAAGGTTATAATATACCTGCTTTTCTTTTTTAAAATATTATCTTACTAATCATAATAAAATGTTTCACAATTTAAAAAAACTCCTAAAATAATTTTATTACACCTATTATCTGATTCCAGTGATCATCTCATATACTCTTTTTAATATAACATTAGTCCAATTCTCTAGAATTATATTATTCAATATCCTAATAGGACAGGTGTATATAATGAAACAGATATTTCGTATGCTCAGAGATTATACATGATATTATCTGCTTCATGTATATGATTTATGTCACAAGACGTCTGAAAATATTTTTACTTAGCTTTTTAATATATACTGCATGTCAAAGAAAAGAAATAGGTTGTATATTTTATTTAACATATCTGTAACGTAGTTACTGCTAAAAACGTATTTTGACGCTGTGATGATATCAAATATTTTGCGATATAAATTTACAGATATACCTATAATATAACCTAATATAATATACTTTATATCAAACATATTATGTTATATATATTATATAACGAATATGAGTTTTAATTATATAACATCGGCACACGTACATCCTGGACATATTTCCTAGAGCACCTTAGCAGTATAATATATATTACTAACTACCAACATCTGTAAATCCTTCTCAGGACTCCTCCTTCCCCCTTCCACACTTTCTTCTTCCTTTATTCAAACATTTACATTTCTACTATTTCTTACTTCATTATTACTTTTATTTATAATTATTATCTGATTCATTATCTATACTATATTTATTTATATATGTATTTATGCATATATATTCCTAATATATATATATATATATAATATATTTAATATATATAATAACAAATTTATAATATATATATTATATGATATTAATATATACATATAATAATATATAAATATATATATCTATTATAATATTTTATATATATGTTTAATAAAATTTGGTAATATTACTACGTTGTCTAATTTTATTGTACTTATTATTGATTATTTTACCAGCTGTTGAATTATTTACATTACTATAACTTTGTCTTCTCTGAAATAAAAGTATATTCTTAAATTATAATAGTTAATAATACCCCTACAATATTAATAATATGCTAAAAAGTGAACATAATAATTATACCACAGAATTAAATGAGTATACATCGAAAATAATAAAAATTCATATATAAAATCACTAAAGATCATATATTATAATTGGTTAATGATCAATAATGATCAATTTGCTAAGATATCCTGAGAATAATATAGTATAATAATAATAACCATATAGATAACTCATAACTATATATAATTTCTTGAGATACAGAGTTATCTAATTTCTGATTCATTGAGCAAATTCGTATTTAATAATATAAACCACTAAAAATCACTTGTCTCATGATATCGAAAGTCACTCTCCAGAATATCACTAGTCTTCTGACCATATACACATATCTACTCTTATTTTTGGTTGAGGCCAATCGCGTCACACTCACTTTAGCGTAGGACAATACGATAGTGAAGCATGCTCAGAGTGTTCTCAGTGTACTCTCTAATGTAGTAGTCTCAAGGGATCATTATAAATGACATTCATATCCAAATTCACTTCCGATGAGATAGAGCGCTGATTTAATATAATTAAAAGAAATTGAAAAAATAACTCTAAAACATGGTTTTTCATGTAGCGTATATTGACCTATCTTATGGACGCTATATAAGGTGGTGCAACACCCACTTATATGTATAGAAGGTATTTGTTCAAATTACTATATAAGAGATTACACTAGAGAATGAGAGAAATAAAACCACAATTCTTATCGAAAAATTTCAGGATCGCAGACTTCTCGCTCATGCTTCCCACATTGTGTGCTCCCTGCAAGTGTGAACGGGTTAGCTAATAAACTCCACCCAATAGAAACATCCTAGAGTTTGCACCATTATGCTTTATTGTTCTCTATCTATTGTTAATTCTTGTATCCATAGTGGTTGATTTTTATTACTATTACCTTAGCAAATATCGCTTTGTTCTCTATTGCATATATATCAACTGGGCTCGAGCAGACGTAGACAGCAGGAGGCGCGATCGTCCCCCGCTAAGAGCCGATATGAGACCTGATCTACTTTCTATTCTTTTCTATCTACTATATGTATTCTTATTAGTAAAAATAAAGAAACTGTTATTGAGCAACCTATTCGCAACCATATAGATTAAATATCGAATAAAAAAAATCTTATTATAACAAGCAATCCTTTGGGCAACAGTGTTAAAACTGAAAACGCTCCTTATCAGTCTACTACATACCTAATCTATGTTATAACTTTTCTGTTTTATATTTTAAAATTTATATTCTTCTCACGATAATGTGATACACACAATTTAATTTTCAGTGGTAAACGACATGATTCCAAATTATGTTTCCTGAAGTATTTTTAAATACATTTTTTTTTATAAAAATCAATCAGTTTGATAGAATATTTTTCTTAAATCTAAAAGTTTCTCGTGTTAAAAGACGGAGGCAGCTTGTACAGAGGAAATATCCAACTACCGGGTGAGATGTTTTCCGAATCACGCGTATAAAGCCCTCATCTAACATATAATGTAAAATTTTAATAAAAAACAAGAAAAAAATCGACGTTTTCTTTCAATAAATAAATATCACACTCTAATTCAAAAACGGTCTTCACAGAACCTTAAATTCAGGTCTCGTCGACCTTAAAACCTACTTATATAATAATAATAGATAATTAAGTTTCGATGACCTTAACATAGATACATAAATTATACAATAATAAATAAATAAATAATAAATAAAATCATACATCCAACAATGCGAACGAGTAAGATAAATAGTTTTTTGCTGTGCATCTATTTTTTTCATTAAAGAGCAAATATTTAAGGATGTATGAATATAGCAGTGATCAATATAATTAGCAGAAGTACATAATTTTGATCATATACATACTAGAGTGATATTAACTAATGAGTAGTGTAAATAATAAAATAATATTGAATGTGATATATATTTATTAATTGAATAAAATAAATCGGAAGTCAAAAAGATAAATAATATAGAGATAAAATAATATTAAAATAGTATAATAGAAGGACCTCGAGCTCGTAAGATGAACTAAGACATCGAGAGCACAGTTCATTCCATTACACACGATTATGAGGAGACGAGAATCGAAATCCTCAGTCTGAATCAACTCACATAATATAATAATATCAAAAGAAGATCTGCTGAGAGATCCGATTAGACCCTCCCTTGTTAGGGAGGAGTGAAATAGTCAAATCACATAGAGTAGTCCACCAGTAGTGCTGAGAATACCAGAACCTAGCTAATACTTGACTCATGTAGTGAATAATTCTCCTCCTCACACTACACACAATAATAAATAAAATTAAATATATTAATAATACACAGAGATCTGTAATACGAAGAAAATTTTAATCTTTCTGTTAAAAGTAATATATTCCGAAATGTAATATATATATTATAATATAATTTATTGAAAGTATTAATGAGACATAATTAACTAATTAATAAATTTACAATTGTAGATCTTTCAAAATTCCTTTTAATACATAGAGTGTAAGGAATATAAAATCCTACGGTATGTAAATACAAAGAAATAAATAAATAAATAATAAATAGATTAAAAGTTATTAAAATGTCAAAAATATAAAAATAATAAATAAAATGCATAAATAATATTGTGCAAATTGAAAAATAATTATCAGAAATATGTCACTTATATAATAATACTATATATCTAATAATATATATTATTATAAATTAATATAATATATATATTATATTAAGATATATTAAATATTAATATATATATTTAATTAATTATATATATTAATTATTATATATATATATATTTAATATATTAAGATATATTATATAATTTTCTGGTAAATAACAACATATAATCACATATTAATATTAAGATTAGTAAATTCTTTTGTAATATTTTAAAATTTATATTAAATAATATATTATTATAATATATAATAATATATAATTATAATAATTTTAATTTAATTCTAGAAATAATATTATTAATATATTATATATATTAAATAATATATATATATAAATTTATATATATAATTAATATTATTAATATGATCTTATATATGAATGTAGATGAAAATAATTTAGTCACATAAATTTATATTAAATTAAATTTCAAATATTATAAATGTAATATATAACAAAAAATGTTTTCAACTGACATTTCAAAACTGATAATAAATATAATGAAGTAGGTATCTTTAATTTATAAAAATTTTGTTTTTAAAATATAAAATTTTATAATAATTTATAATTTAATTAAATATAAAATAAATTAATTTAAATTAATTTATTAATAAATAATAGAGTAAAATAATATGTTTAGATATTATAATTATATTATAATATATATACATTTTAAAACTTAATATATTTATACTATTCTATATTTAATAAGGAATAATATTACTCTAATATTTGTATTTTTAATAATATATTAAGTATATATCTATATAGTATATTTTATTAAATAAATTAAATAATAATTATTATATATTATTTATATTTAATTAATATTTAATAAATTATATTATATATATCATATTTAAGATGTTGAGATGTATAAATTAGACTTGTAGTTATATAAACTTAAACTTAATTGAGACTAATATTTAAATTATTTTACATTTTTAAATAACTTTATAACTTAATTATTACCTAAAAATTAAAATTTTATTCTCATCTTTATCATTTAAAACCATAAAAAGGAAAGTGATATTAAAATGTAATATATAGTGAACACTTTTGTACGGTCCAAAACTACTGGTCCATATCATCTATATAAGCACATCCTATATAATATATTTATATATAGATTATATATAATATATATTATATATATATATATATAATATACTATTAATATAAGTATATATAACTATTATATATCAACTATATAATATATATAATAAATAAATATATATATATATTATATATAATAGAATATCAATAAATAGTAATTATTAATATTAATATTATTATATAATATATAGTTACCTATTATTAGATATATATATTATTAATAAGTAATCTAAGCAACATATATTAAAAAATTGCAAAGGATAGGCCGTAGCCTAGTATTATGGTTTAATAAATTAACTGTAATATAGAGGGATATCTTCAAGAATGGTTAAATCAGTATTATATAGTGATTATATAATGATTATTATTAATATTAAAGTTATATTATTTAATACTATTTAATTAGTGAAGAGACAGCTATAAATTTTAAATCACTAACACACTCGTTTGCCAGCTTAATTTAGCTGGTTGTGCTTATTTTTCAACACCGAAGTGATGTAAGGAAATACTGGACAGTAAGGCTCTTATAGTAATGAGATTTATAACCTTTCTTACGAGGGTATAATTTGTACAAAGTTTGTTAACGATTTTTATTAAAAATCGGATAGCAGCATACGCACGCTTTTAAATGAAGAATATTGAACATAATACTAAAAAAAGAAATATAAAATGAAAAAGGTATGTTGATGAACTAATACACAATAATTTCAAACATCATTCCAATTACAAGAACTTGACAAATTATAAAAGCAACCTGTATCTTCTTAGTCATAATAATATACTAATACTACGAGTTGACAATCTAGACAACACTACAAATAAAATAATCTATTGCATCGAATTACAAGTTACCATAATCTTATATCTAAAAGCATTAAATGTCACCATAGATCCACATGATGTAGAGGTACAGTCGAATCTACCGCACAGTATAAATATATTACATATTATGGAGAGTTGTGGAGTAACCGAGATAATATTCATGATGACCATACTACATCGTAATGCCCAATTTATAACATAATGTCTATCTAACGTAGCTCTCAGTATCACGCGTCACGTAATTTATACTCAGTGATATGCGATATCCTATCTTCATCACTAACAAGACTACCTCACTATGCCCCGAAGAATATTCTGAGTATATAATGATGATACTGAATCTGCAATCGAGCAACACGACAAGTACAGTATATAACAAACATATAAAGAATGATAAAGAGAGAAGTATATACACACAGAGCGTATCAGTCACGATGACAGCTATCTCAAGTTCGACCACCTAATTACAACCGCTTATATTGATAGTCTCCTCACCTAATCGAGATCCTCAGATTTTTCGCACTCTCACTCAAATGACGCTAAACAAATCCAGCTCTATTATCCTATCACTGGTAGTACATTTTCTCAACAGACACACTATCACATGGCAGAGCGTACACCTCGTTTACTCGTCGCGATCCGATATCAATTCCCTTGGATCCATGTATACTCGCAGCTTACACGTGACACTATGTAGACTACACTTCAAACATTAGCAAGATGAATGAGTTTCTTTTGTTAACCTTCAAACTTTTACAATATCTTCCAATTATAATAATAAAGCTACATGAAGGAGAATATCGCAGACAACGGAAATATATTCATATCTACCGCCTATAGCAGTCACCCAGACAAACTCTTCAAAGTAGACAAATGAATCTCACAACCACTAGTGCTATCCAGTCCCCGTATTCCCAATTACTACGATACTCACAAGACACTCACTGTACTATATTCTTCCCGTTATACTTGACATACTCCACTCACAACCATCATTCTATTCTAATTACTCTACCCAACCTCTAAAAGTAGTCTTTATATGAACCAAAATTAAATTTAGACACGTCCACCAATAAACAATTCAAGTTATATAAACATCCCGCTCTCTCATGAACTTTCTGCTCAAGTAATCCTTCCTCGTAGAGATAGCGTGAAACAAGGGTAGATTTAAATAGAGTTAGATGCTGATGATAATTGCACAATCAGATTTTGTGTGATAGGTAACTCCATGGATATATTCGTACTGCTCTGGGTTGCTTCCTTCATATTTCGCCACTTAAATCTGTTCTGTGAAATCTCTATCAATCTTTTTGTTTCCTGCTGAATTTAATCTCCTTCCTTTAAAGCCTATGTAAGCCTGCGTCTGGACTCATCTGCGTAATTTACGCTAGCGAATGAAATTTTAGCGTTGTGCAACACCCCCTCCCTGATAGGGCTCTGACCCTTTGAGAAGTATGTGGTTAAATCAACTGTGAAAAAAATAAATTTATGAAAATAAAATAATAAAATAATATATTATAATATATATATATTATAATCTTATTATATTACCAATATGAAATATAACCAAGTATAGACATAAGAAACAACATCCCTCCTCACTATTATATAATTATCATATCCGTTAAATTAATTTTTAAACCAATCACTTTCAAATCCATTTGTTCTTTAACACTCTTAAGTCTTGTCATACATACATTTGATTTTTTAGTAATGGAAGCCCTAGCAGATTAACTTTTGCTAAAGATGATTAAATAATTAATAAATGATTAGGTTAAATGATATTAGTTATAATTAATAATAATAATAAAATAAAATTAATATTATTTCTATCTGTATGGGACTATAATTGAATAATTATAACATAATATTTAATAGTTAATTAAATAATATAATAATAATAATAATAATATTAATAATAAATTAAATAATAATAATAATATAATAACAAATAATAATAATAAATATAATTAAAATTTATATATATTATTATTAATATATTTATTGATTGTAACTATTATTTGTTGCTACTTATGTAATAATTATCTTTTCTGATTATTGTTTATTTAATAATTACAATATTTTTATTATTATTATATTATTTAATTTATTATTAATTATTCATTATTAATTTATATATATATATTTATATATTAATTTATATAATATTATTATTATACCTTGCTGAGTTAAAATTTTTACTTATATATATTTATATATATATAATTTATAATATATATATATATATATATATTATTATAAATATTATAATTATATATATATATTATATATATATATATAGTATATAATATTAATATATATAGGTATATATATATATTATATATATATAATAATATCAATATAGTAATATATATTATATATTAATATATATATTTATATATATATATATATATATATATTAATTAATATTATATATATATATATTATATATTATATAGTTATTTATATTATATAGTTATATATATATTAATAATAATAATATATTATATTATTATATATTTATATCTACAGTATATATATATTATATATAATATATAAAGTAGAGTTAATAGTTAGTATGATTAGAGTAGAAACTTAGCAGCCAGAACTAGACATAAATTCGCGGGTAAATAAGTGCAATATACTACGGATTGTATTGTCAAATAATTAGTATTATGTCAATACAAAGCATACTTACTTTATGTCAACATATATTGGGATTTATATCTAAAGTATATAAGTATATATATATATATATATTATTAGACTAGTATGTCTATAAAAGTATATCATGATAGCTTATTATTAAGTATAGTTATAATCAGTATATATATTAATATATAGAGATATTGGAATTTATTTAAAGGATATATACTCATTGAATAGTATAGACCGCTTATTATTGGATAGTTATTATAGTGATATAGCTACCTCCCAAAAGGGGGCGGGTATAGTACCCCTACCATAAAGGTAGTGAGGTACCTTTTTTGCGTATTATACCTATAAATATAGGAATAGTAGTGTTATAATATAATGTATCTTATTATAAGGTATAGTTATATAGATTACATATATATTTATATTAGAATTAGGCTTACCAATACGGAGAGGAGCTTCTTTAGCAGAATGATTCTATATAATAAATCATAATTTATATACCTTAGCTAGATGATTTTATATTAAATCTCAGTCATTATTTATATCATTACTAGTATAGTATATACTGGTTTATATTAGGTATTATTAACTAATATATAGAAAAATAGCAAATGGAATTAAAGTAAAGACAAATAATATATTACAAATATATATAAACAATTATCTAGATAATTTATATACCTTATATATATTATAATATATAGTATAGTAGTGAATATGTGCACCTCAATTACAAGAGGAGGCTTTTTTAGAAACTGATATTGGATTATGGATACAGCCCGGAAAGAATAAAGCTATATGAGGCGGATAAAATGGGAATATGATCTAAAGAAGCAGACATAATTGTATCATTACACAGATGAGCCTGAGTGACCCTAGTTAGTATCACCCTCTAAGGTAGGTGTTTAAGCCATCCTTTAAGTCGTACCAAGTAAAATAGTGCTGAAAAACATAGTTAGGCTAACGTATATATCTGGATAGTGAAATTTAGTGGATGTTATGTAAGCTATATAGTGGATGACGTAACTCTATCGTCGGAAGACGATAGATTTAACGTCCCCTGTGTTCCCCTAATTTATTATCGTTAAGGGTATATTATTATATATTATAATTATATATATATAATATATACGTGATTATTGTTATATATGCACCCCACTCAAAAAAAAATTAATAAATGATCGATAGAAGACTGGAAACTTGTGAGATGAGAGTGAAAGTGAATATATATAATATAAATTCTCACCCAACGATAAGTCGGAAGTCAGAGTCGGAAATTCTCAAATAAATCTTCAAGTTACTCATTAGGATTTCAGAAGACCTACCTACCGGTAAGGGTAAGGTCTCAGTTGTGATAAAAAAAAAAGAAGTGAAAGTAAAGATGTTTATTTTTCACAATACTATAGTTAACAAAGAAGAATATTAAGAGATTAGGAAAGGAAAAAGAAGCCACAATGAGCAAAGTATAGCCGAGAGGCAATGTCAGGCGATCCAGCGATATGTCCTAGCATCGCGACCATGAATATGTACAGAGTCACGTCCCGATCACGTGCATCGCCTCCGCGATTCGCTCGAGACGCCCACTTAACGCATCGCTATCCCGCATCCGCGATCTCGCCCGAATGCGCGTATACACTTTATATGAACAAAATGCAGGTATATATGAGGATGTATCAACTTGACATGTATTGTCTTGATTTTAGATTTAGATTTCGGTGGTGGAGGTAGTTACAAAAGTTTGGTATCAAGAGTTACATGTTCGAGAATTATTATGAATGGTATAAAATTGTATTGAACTATTTATATCCATCACTAATATATAAACAAATGAAAAATAATAAAAAAAAAATATATAAAAAAAAGAATATTTTTTTAATTCTTTATTTGTTTATATTATATAATAAATTACTTATACTAAAATTATTACTTATGATATTATTACTATATACTACTAGTTAATAAGACTATATATATATAAATAAGTAAAATAAATAAATCAAACCACCATTAAGCCACCCTCCTGTCCATCCTATTATTATTATTATATATTACATCATATATTATTATGATCTATTGATATCTATTAAGTTAGATTTAAGGTTACTAATAATTATTTACTTATAAAATTTTCATGTTTTACATTATAACTACCATAATATATATCCTCTTAATGTATATAGATAAAATCTATAAGGTATTATATAAATAATATCAAAATCACGAATACTACATCCTACAAATCCACCATTCCGTACTATACACCTTCCTTAGGCCATTATTTTTAGATTTCATATCAATATTTAGTTCTTAAAGAAATTGATATATTATATTATTGAGATTCATAAGTCAACTTAATTTTTCAGAGTTATAATTTTATGAGTATATAGTAATAAACATATAACATAATATATATAATATTATATAATATTCTATAAAAGTTCTTTTAATTACTTAGTAGATAATCAATACGTTAAGAAAATTATAATGCTATATATAACTAGTATAACACAATAATAAAGTTTTATTTAGTACTGTTACTATTTTAAATTTATACACTTATATACTATTTAATAATAATATTATATAATACTAATATAATAATGAATAATAATATAATTATATAATAATATTAATAACTAACTTATAATTTAATACTAATATAAATATATAAATAA
>JABUQX010069363.1:0-26400 GCA_015478945.1 Trachelipus rathkii
AGAGAGATAGCTTTATTTTCATCATCACGGTTTGACCAAACCAAAATTGAGATTGTGGAGAAAAATAGAGCTTTGTCAATGTCAACCTTATTGTTCGTATGCCTCAGAAAGTAAGTTATTTGTTTTTTGTTTGTTGTTTCGCATGTAGATGTAACTTGTCTAGTGTTGAGTTATGCATGTGAGTGTTATTCTGAGTTTCCAAGGTTGTTGGAAAGCTAATATGTTATTTTATTTTAATTTAATATTATTGTCCGTAATTATTTTAATATATGTACTTGGTATATTGTTTTTTTTTTTTTTTTTTTTACAGTTGTCACACACTCACTGCAGAGCCCTATTCTTACAGGAGGGTGTTGCAGCATAAAACTTCATACCACTAGCGTAATTTACGACAGACGAATGAGCACCGAGAAACGCAGGCTTTAAAGTGAGGGAGAATAAAATTCAGCAGGAAACACAGAGATGGAAGAGAATTCCACAGAAAACAGATGTGGCAGGAAAGAAGGAAGCACCGCGCGACTAGCCTGGAGTTACCTACATCACCAAAACTCGTACGCAGACACAGCACCCTTGTGCTACGAGTGCGTCTTAAAGGTGGTGGTACGCGAGTGATGAGTTCCCTCGAACACCTGACGCTGCGGTACCTATAAAAAAGAGATGAAGCACCAACATCGCGCCGCAAAGATAGAGGGTCAAGTGAACTGGAAAGTACAGAACAGTTTATAAGCCTTTTGGCTTTTGACTCGACCCTGTCCAAAAGCCGGGTGAAACCAGGCCCCCAGACATGAGATGGTACTCAATGCAATGGCGGATGAGACCCTTGTATTGGAAAATATGAGAAGAGGAAAAAATCTCGCAATCTAAACAGAACTCCCTGTCCTCTTTGAGGCCTGCCCTAGCAACCGTTGTGAAATGTGAGGTTTTCCAAGACATTTTTTTGTTTAATGTTTAAGGCCAAGGATGTTTTATATTGTCAACAGGAGGAGAGACGAGAGAACGTCGAAAGAGAGATAGGAAAAGTTAGAAGGTGTTTTAGAGAGGGAGGTTTGTAGAAGTTGAGTTTTTTAAAGAATTGAATTTCACAAGGTTGAGACGACCCCAATCGGAAATTCTATCCAGATCAGCGAGAATAGAATCGGAAAGATTAAGACGAGAGGCAATTCTAGAGGTAAAGAGGGAGCAGAATTGAAATGAGTTGAAGAATGAAGGGTAAAGTCATCGGCATAAGAGTGGATAGAGTTAGATGTGCAGGTGAAAAGATCATTAATGAATAGTAAGAATAAAGTAGGAGATAAGACAGAACCCTGAGGACAACACTATTAACAGAAAAGAAGAAGAATGTCGGCTCCATCAACCACGGCCGATATTGAGCGACTTGAAAAGAAAGCTAGACATAAGTAAGTCAAAGAGAAGGAGGAAACCCAAAGGAAGGGGAGTTGGAGAGCAGTGATGCGTGCCATACCGGTCAACATGCTTTTGGTATGTTCAAGCCCCAGCAAGTTCGTAGTTTTCCTAATGGGCGGGAAAACCATAAATCGGTTAAATAGGAAAGTATATCACCAGTAGACCTCGAACGCAAAAGCCGTACTGGCGATCGGAACGAGAAGAGAATGAGATTCCAGCTGGTCTTAAGAAGTGAGAGTTAAGAAAGGTTTTAAAGATTTTAGATATAATACAGGTGAGAGCTATAGGGTCGTATAGTTTAGAAGGATCAGAGCGGCTTTCTTTTTTTCGGAATAGGTTGGACATGTGCGTGGCTTCCACACTGAGGGAAAGTGCTAGTATGAGACATAGAGAAGAATATAGTTGAACGAGGGGAGGGCCAGCTCGGAAGCACACTCATTCAAAACTCGGGGAGGAATCCGGGCCCCCGCCTTCCTAACGTTCATAGATCTCAGGAGCCTATGCACCCGATCAAAAATGTAATCACAGGCATAAGACATAGGAACCTAGAGAGGAGAAGGTGAGGAGAGGAATGCAGAATGCGTCCCAGGGTTGAAGTTTGAGGGAAATAGGAGGCCGAAGAGATTGGCCTTTTCAGTTGGAGAGTTAGCAACAGAGGCCATCAGATCGAATAAGAGGAGGAAAGGCAGATTTACAGAAGTTGTTAGAGATGTTTTTGGGCAAGAGGAGAGAAAGATTTGTCAGTAGGAGAACCATATATATATATATATATATATATATGAAAGCCCGCTTTGGCTCGTCGAAGAGTATCCCTGCATACGATTTCTTATATATGTTATATATATTATATATTATAATATATATATATATATATATATATATATATATATATATATATATATTATATTATATATATATAATATATATATATATATATATATATATATATATATATATATATATATATAATTTCCCTAAGTGAGTTTGAACCCTTACCCTTGAGTTGGTAATCCAGGAGTGTTACCTGCTGACCACGATGAGCTAAATGGAAGTCCGCCACTTTCCTTTGAAGTTACCTGCCTTCCCAAGAGGAACAAGGCATGTCTTTGGTGTGACATTCGACTCCGGAAGACCTCCCTCGCTCCACACTCGGGTCAGGGGTCACACTGGGTAATTTTTAGCCGGGACTACACATTGTATACATAAGTCTAATAAATTAAACCGCATCATTATTTGTACACATATAATGTCCCTAAGTGGGTTTGAACCCTTACCCTTGAGTTGGTAAACCAGGAGCGTTACCTCCTGACCACAGTGAGCTAAACCCACTTAGGGACATTGTATGTGTACAAAAAAACGATACCGTTTAATGCATTAAACTGATGTTTACAATATGTAGTCCCGATTAGAAATTACCCAGTGTGACCCTGACCCGAGTGTGAGCGGGGAGGTCTGCCGGAGGTCGATGTCACACCAAAGACATGCCTTGTTCCTCTTGGGAAGGCAGGTAACCTTTCAGAGGAAAGTGGCGGACTTCCTTTTAGCTAATTGGGGTCAGGAGGTAACACTCCTGGTTTACCAACTCAAGGGTAAGGGTTCAAACCCACTTAGGGACATTATATGTGTACAAATAATGATGCGGTTTAATACAATTATATATGAATAAGTATATAATATATATATATATATATTATACGAAGTTTAGCGATTAACAATGATATAATATATATATATAATACATGTATACATTCACTTCACACATTAATAATATCACTTCAACAGCCACTCATAGTCTCAATGCACTGAAATCCATCACTGGTATAAACGGCCAATGAATAGAAACTCAAGCAATAGTTAACAGAGTATATATCTGCTCCCTATTGAGTTATGCATCACTTGCATGGGCCCCTTTACTATCACAATCTAACTTAAACTAGGTACCACGCAAAACAAGGCCCTTAGAACAATAACAGGCTGCCTACCTACTACTTCCATTCATCTTCTGAAGACAGAAATGAAAATCCTCCCTATAAAAGACCAAATAGATTTGATTGGCTGTCAGTTGTACATTAAATCACTCGCCATAGATCACTCTTTACACCAGACACTTCAACAGCCACTCACACCTAGAAGAAATAGAAATATACCGGCTTCTTATTACTCAAACATTTACTCCACACACACACAAACACTCCCAAACACTTTCATCATCAAACATATTCATACAGAAATAATCCAAAGAGCAATCCCCGCATACCTAAATACTACCATATTCCATTCACGTCTACCAGAAATATCCCCCACTTAACAATCCTTGGGCCAAAAAGTACGCATAACAGTCTCTCATCTTTGCTCTCATCACCACCTCTCCCCTCAGAAACACAAATTCAGAATAAATAAAGCACCCACCCTCACTGCCTATGATGTGTCTCCCTTACTCCGCGTGACACAAGATGCCTTCTACATAATTGCCTGATTTTGACAAACGCTTGACGCACTCACTCTATTACCTCCCTGAAGGACTTCTTGTTCGTGCCAGTACGACCCGGGAGACAAAGTTCCTTGAGGACGACTGCCCCTTAGGAGTGGAGCGGGTGGAGATAGCAAAAAATAAATAAATAATATATCCGTAATATATATTTTTCAGGGTTCACATTTTCTGGAAAGTCAGGGAAAACGTTTTGGAGTGTAAGATTGCTGAGAAACGTCAAGGGAAAAATTTTAAAAGTGGTATCAAACATATGAAGGATGATCCATGGACAAGTTGCATATTTTGATATATTTTTTTTCCTTATGTATAATTGTAGAATAAGAGAGGTAATGATAGTGGAATGAAAAAGGAGTGTTGGCACGAGGAATGACAATTTCATAATAATCTACATTCCTATCCACAGTATTCTTTCTATTTTTAGATTCAGCACTATTACTCTACTATTCTTCCTATTCCTGTTGTAGAGGTTGTTCGCTAATAAGTATCATAAAGCACCTCGTTTCGATTGATAGGTGATTGTATAATTGGAGATGGTGTTTTAGACCTGTAAATGACTTATTGACTTAATCTGTTATCTATATATCTTTTTCTTTTTATGGATTTATACTTTTCTTGTTTTGAGGAGTGTTCTTTATTTTTTTTTTTTTTTATGAGAGTTTGAGTTTGACGACAAGGTGATTTTGGATTTTTGAGTGCTCAGTTGATCATTGGTGAAACTTAAATTATTTATTTATAAAATGAAACTTCAAACAAAAAAACTAACTTTAAAGACCAGTGGTTGGACGTCAAACTGTAGACTGAACCCACAGTTTATCAAGTGGTTGGGTAAAGGACCTGATAGTTCAAGGCATACTGTAAAGTATGTAAAAAGAACTTTGATCTATCAAACATGGGACGCCAAGCCGAATTTTCACATTCAAGAGGGGAAACTCATTTAAATTTAATCAAAACTCAGCAGGACAACCATCATTGAAAAACTTTTCGTTCATGTTTTCTCAATATACAAATTTTATTAGTGAAGTAGTGTGCACATAGAGTAAAATTATGCCATTCCAATCAACTTCTAATCATAAAGCGAACTCCGTGTGATTGCCACTCAATACTTGGATGTTGTAATGACCCTAGATGTGTATTGTCTATGATAATAACCAATCACCACGGAGAAAGAAAACCAGTTTAATCAATCAGTTTCATCTTTTTGCATTATAGATGATGTTACAAGAGAGCTAAATAGCTATGGGGATTGTCAAAGGTGGTGGATGATAGAAATGGTATATGTAAGCTTCGCAATGTGCAGATATTGGGGGAAGGCGGCGCTAACAGAAGTTGTAAATTAAGTGTTTCCAGATTTAGTGCAGTAAACTTCAAATTTTTCAAAAATAGATGAAGGGACTGATGAAAATATGTATATGTGATAATCCATGGGACTTGCCTCACACATTATTTTTTGCTAGAAAGCAATGAACACATTAGCCCTACTTTAGCAGTGAAGCTCATTCACTATACCCTTGAATTTATAAATTACACAATAATTTTGATTAGATATGTGATTGTTCTTTCTAAGAGACTTGATAGTTTTTTTCTTTCCTATAGTACCTGGGAATCAATGTTATGTATGTGGAATAGTGGCAAATTATTAAATTAGGGAACTGATATTTTCGCAATGAAAATTGCAACAGTGTAATAGGAAGGCAGTGGATGACTTTTTCCTGGGCGGTCTAATAGTAATTTAACGTTGCCAATTTAGATAATTTTAAGAAACTGAAAGAACATGTCTTGAATTTCTTTCAAAGAAAGTAGTGGCACATGCTATAATGGCCGGCATTAGGTCTCTCAGTATAGAGTTGCTGAATTTCAATGGTCAAAGCTCCTATCTTATCAAAAAATGTTCACAAATTGTAAATTAAGTCTGCCATTGGAGGAGATAATGAGAACATCTCAAAGAGTCAACAACAGAACACAAAAAAACGAAGATAGATGACAGGATAAAGGTTTGAATATTATTATAGAAAATTAACTCACATACAAGAATCTATACAACTTGAAGAGCAGAGAAAGAATAGTTAAGATGCGAAAAAAGACTTTGACAGAAAGGAAGATGACTATAATGATAATCCTAAAAATTCAGATGCGTTGAGTAAGAAATTAAAGTTAACCTGAAATCTACCGCACTTTAGAACTTTTGTCGAATCACAGTAAACGTTATTCGAAATAAGGCACTATGCTACTATTATATGGTAACAGCTTTTAATTATTTTCTTGTTTTATATGTGATGTGAACGTAGAAACTAGTTTAAGTCTTTTGGAAAAATAAAAAGGAGTGGCGTTGGAAACGGCTTGGAGTGAGGTATATATACGACGAGGCTGAATGTACTGGATAAGAAAAATTTTTCTTTAGATTAAATTTAAAAGTTACATAGCATGATGATGAGCAGGGAGTTTGGGTTCTAAAGTAGGATAGTTTTACCCATAATTTATGTGTAGTTGAATTTCGCATGGTAAATAGTGGAGGATCGGCTCTGCAACTAGCATGATATTAATACGTATCACGGTGTCTAGTGTACGGCCAAAAATTAACGCTAACCACGCTGTCAAGGGAAAATTTCGGATTTAGTGGGTCAGTGGAATGTCAGGGAAGTGTCAAATTCAAAATTTCAGGTTAAAAGGGCAGACTGAAACCGCTAAGGGTCGCCTAGTGGTGTGTTGTGTGTGTCGTAATATAATTATGATTATATACATAAGGTGATTATATATATATATATACATGATATAAGGATTATATAATATATATATATATATAATATATATATATATATATATATATTAATTATATATAATAGGTACTATTATATAATGTATATATACGTTTATGTTACTATATTACGGTATTAATTAATTGATTTAAGACTAGAAGTGGACAAATGGGGATGAAGAGCCTGTGCGGTCGGGGCGTAATTAATTTCAGACGATAGACGTTGTTGTGTAGATCACTTTAAGCTCGAGTCGGAAGGATTTCCTGGACATAAAATAACGATATAACGAAGGACGGGCACGATTTGGGCTATCCTACTGTATGGATAATCGCCTGTTGCACATCAATGAACGTTGGTCCGAACACGTATGTAGCTATGCTGTAAGCTACCGTATTGATGGAGGGAATAGCGAGACAAACACAGAATATAGCGACAATTCCGTACAAGTAAAGGGATTCGGGGGACGGTAGAACTGAGGGAAGAGGGGATAGTTCTGAGATGAATAATAGAATAAGTAGAAGACATGCTTATTATGTCTGAGATAGATTATGCGGCTGGTACGTTTGAGTGTACAAGTGTTGTGTTCGGCGGGTACGTAGATTGCCACACTAAGAGTAGATGTACGATACGTCAGACTAGGCGGAAGGCCTGTCACCATAGTATTAAGTTAGGAACTCCATGATTCAGTGGACTTTGTTGTAATTCTAACGTATATAATAATATATATATATATATATATATATATATATATATATATATATATATAAATATATAATATATATATATATATATATATATATATATATATATTATATATATTATATATATATATATATAATATATATTATATATATATATATATATATATAATATATATATATATATATATATATATATATAATATTATATATAATATAAATATTATATATATATATTATATTATATATATATATAAATACTTTATTTTATATGTTTATGATACTCCTGAAAGTTTTACAACAAAGAATGGCAAGATTTGGATAGTATTTGGAACAGAAAATTCCATCAAGTTCACAGTTGGAGATTTTAGGATTCACCAAGATAGCAGCTCCGCAGCATTGCACAGTAAGTATTTTATTTTTTATTAATTATTATTATTATTATTATTATTATTATTATTATTTATTATATATATTATTATTATTATTATTTTATTAAGTTAATTACAAGCCATATAAACTTATGTCCTTTATTATACTGTAAAAAAAAAAAATTTTTTTCTTCCTTTTAATTTTTTTTTATCTTTTCTTTAATGTTTTTGGGCAGAAACCAAAGGTAATTTTTATGAGTCCCTCACAAAAGAAATGTTGAATATGAATGAAAATGGCTATTTTAAATATCATTGGTAATGATGTCAGAACTGTTATCCTGGGAGGAACTTCCACAGATCATCGTATGTATTATTATATTATTATTATTATTTATTATTATTATTTATTATTATATTATTATTATTATTATTATTATTTTATTATTATATTATTATTATTATATTATTTATTATTATTAATTATTATTATTATTATTATTCTTTTCTTTCTTTTCTTCACCTTCCTCTTTGCCCCAAGATTGGGGTAAGGTGCTGTAAAGAGCATCGGAAAAGAAAAGCAGGAGGAGAACCTGACAAACGTCGAAAAGAAAGTCCCAAGCTTACCGCCCTCTTGTACCAATTAATTTGTGAGGAGCTCGTCAACATTATTATATTCACGTTATTATTATATTTAATTATTATTTTTATATTATTATTATTATTATTATTATTATTATATTATTATTATTATTTTTACGAAATTTTATAAATCAGTTTCTAATTAATGTGAGCTTTTGCACGTCTTTTCCAATTTCCTAAAGGTATCAACCACTTAATTATTGATTTTTTTGAGGACTATTCTAGAAATAGAATAGAACAACAGCTTTCTGAAATTTTTAATCTAATATTTCGCCTCGCCACTTCAGGCATCATCAGAGACGAGTTCTAGATTAATTTAACAATTGAAATAAAATAAAAATAAATGTTATTTAAATAAAATGTGGCAGTAGCAAATTAAATATGTATTCTAAACGTTAAATTAAAACTAAAATTAATAATTAATATTCAATAGAGAGATTTATTTAATTAAAACATAAAAATGTTTCAAAACAACGTTCCAAATTTCAATTGTAAAACTTGATGTTTGATAACCTGGCTTGTGTTTTTTTTATTAACCTTAACTTAAAAAAAATTTCCTGTCTCGGTGTAAATATGTTAAATTAGAAATTACTCTATACTACTACTACAACAAATTTCACCTAGTCCTCTTTATCATTTTATTTTAAACATTGTGGTAGGAAAGTATATTTATTTATATCTTTTATAAACTTTTTGTAAACATAGTTAAAAAAAGACCACTTTCAAATTTTTTGAAAATTTGCAGCAAATTCGAGCAAAATTTCACTTCTTTGACAGTATATTGCTTTAAACTCATGTATTACAATCAAGGAAAGTTATGAAGAATGAATGAACACTGTATTCATTAACAATCTTTTCGAGAATGTATTATAAATACATCAACGACCTTCCATTAATTTTTGGGTAGATATTAGAGAAGGCGTTTCTATCGGAGGCGTTCCTGAATATATCAAGCATAAATTCTAAGAAGAATTTTCAATTATATGGGAAGATATATATGCTAGTATTTTGATTGAAAAAGAATGTGTCGAGTTACTGATGATTTGATTGTGAAGAAGACATTTAGAAGTGTACATGATGGATAGTTGTAGATAAAGTTTTTACAATTGAAGTAACTTGAGTGGCGAAATAAGAAGGAAATTTATTTGTGGGTTTAATGAAAATATGCAGTAGGCTTTTGGACAGGATTAATAAAGAGCCTGTGTCAAAAGTTAATGATATTTGGTGTTGGGTGGAGGATTTTATGAATTAAAAGTTGTGTTTAATGGCGAGCGTGTGTTGAAAATAAATGAAGTGAGAGTCAATAGTTTTAAATATAATAGCAAGAGCGAGGCAGGGTATGAAAGTCTATATGACTTTTTAAAATGTGTAAAATATGGGATGGGATGATGAAATAATTAAGGAGGGGGTGTCAATGGAGGGTGCTTGCCCTTATTTTACTCATGAATTTGGTTTTGTGTGGGGAGTCTGAAGAAAGTTTGAGAGTGTTGGTAGAGGAGATTTGGCAGGTTTGTGTAAAAGGAGGGGTTTGAAAAGTAAATGTAGATATGAGATGGTTTAGCCATATGGAAAGGATGGATTATATTCGGTTGGTTAAGCGGATATATAGTGGTTGATGTGCTGGGAATCGACCGGCTGGGAGATCAAAAAAGTGGTTTTTGAGTCGGTAAAAGAATGTCTGAAAGTAAGGAATGTGAGTTTGGCAGAGGCGAGAAGAAAGGTTCATAAATAGGACCAATGGGGATTTGTGAGGTATGGTGTGTGGACGCTTGGTTATTGACGAGATACCACAGTGTGAAACCATGAGTCATCATGAAAGTCCTAGTATTATTTTTCCTGCGACGAGCTCTCACTTTGAATCGAAGCGTCCTCTTTCCTCCTTTCTGTTATAATTGTGTGTTCCTCGAGGTTTTGTTCTTCTCCAACTTTATTCCATCAAAGATCTCCTCAGCTGTACTTAACTCTGTCTCACCTTAGCGTGCCGCAAGTGACTCAACCCTCCATTTTCTCTCTTCTTTTTGCATCTAGAGTTTGTATCTCGTCTTCAACTTGCCGATCTGGATGGGATTTCCCGGTGGGGTTACCGCAACCTTGTAAAATTCAGCTCTTTAAAAACTCAACTTCTTTACATCTGTTTCTCAAAAACACCTCCCAACTTTCCTATTTCCTTCGACGGCTCTAACGTCTCACCTGTGAGTACAATAACATTCTTGGTCTGAACATAACAAAAAATTGTCTTGAAACCTCATATTCCAATGGTTGCTAAGGTGGCCTCAAAGAATCTGAGTTCTGTCAGGTTGCGGGAATTTTTTTTTTTGCTCTGAACAGTTACTCCAGTTATATAAGAGCCTTATTCGACCTTGCATAGAGTACTGTTCTCACATTGGATAGGGTTGTGTCTAAAGCTAGGAAACTAATAAATTGTTCCCTTCTTTCAAACTCCCTTGACCCTTTATCACTGAGACGTGACGTTGGCGCAGCATATTCTCTTTTTATAAGCAATGCAAGCGGCAGGTGCTCGATAGAGTGAGCTTCATCGCATTCCCCACGCTTGCGTCCGTCAGCGAGCACAAGAGTTTTGCTTGCTCTCACATGAATTTTTGCTTGAAGTATTGGAGAACCCCCAGACCTTGTTTGTTGTGGTGCCCTCTTTTTTTTAGGTAACTCTGTTTTTGGAACTCGTTGCCCTTTCCTTCTCTGTTTCCAATGTAATTTAATCTTTCCTCTTTTTAAAGCCCAGATGTCTGCGTCACCAGGGGAGATTTGCGTTATGCTTGGGATTGGGTGGGTTTTCCTACATTTTATTTTCTGCTCTCTCCTTGAAAAGGGCCCAGCCCGTGAGTGGTGGCGAACTGTAAATATATATATATATATATATATAATATATATATATAATATTATAATATATTATATATATATATATATATATATATATATAATTATATATATAATATATATATAATATATATATATATAATATATTATATATATATATATATATATAATAAATATATATATACACCTTTTTTTAAAAACTAAGCTGTTCTATTTCACTTTTCAGTATTCAAGTTTATATTTAAAATGCAACAAAATTACACAAAGAAATGCGCAATTAATAACATTAATACTTCTATATATATAATTAATAAAAATTATAAAATATGAAAGCCCTGCTATTTACGTAAGTAAAATCATGAATATTATAATTTTGAATAGAAGCAAATTTCAAAATGAATTAAGAACATAGGTAAAATAGTGTCATGTGCTAAAGTTTTGAAAAGTTTTTCAGTTTTTAATTTGAAAAGTATCACTATTGCCAAGAAAATAGTGAAATTGTACCACCAATACCACTTCCAATACTTTTCCTTTTATGTTGCTCCAATAGTAATAGTAATGCTTAAAAGGTATCACTTATGCTTCCGTCGTCGATACTATCCAAATCTGTCATTATTAATCTAGGTATCTAATTTATTAAATGAATGAAGTAATAATGAAAACAGCAATGTTATGTACAGTCACTTTTAAATCGAGCTCAATCACCTGTTAAAGTGATAGGAATATATTATATATATTACATTCATATTCATTTGATTATTTTTTATTCATTTGCAACGACAGAGCGTACTCATATTAACCGCAAGCTAATATTGAGTGGTCATAGCGAGACCAAGATTATTTTTTTTAGGGATTTACAGTTCTTATTGAAACGCAACTTAGGCAACGCGGAAAATTAATATTTATTATGAACGCAACGCAAGCGGCCAGATAACTGGGTGACGTAATATCGCCGGAATATGTGGCTCGCTCCTCAAGCACGGGGTTCAAAAGTATCGAACCTGGCACTGCGCTACGCTGGCTAAAATAGGATGGCCTGGTTGAGGTCTACTACACGAGTGAAGATTCTAGTATTATGTAAGAGACATGACTGACAATGTGGGATGAAGGAACATACCACATAAAACATTAAGTAAGGGTAACCGCTGGCGTGGGCGCACCCTAGGAGCTCGTGTGGGTGACGTGGAAGAGGTGCGTGAATGCGGGAAGCATAGTTTTGAAGTAACAGGGTTCTCGTACTTTTAGATATAGCAGCCTAACCAGAGAGTAGAGTAGGATGATCGAAAATATAGCAACACGTTTGAAGGGCGCAGGATTTTCCGTGGCTTCCTCTCGCCACCAACTGAGGGCCTTGGACACCCTCACGTTAAACGGATTGGCGGATCCCAGTAACTTAGGAGGAATATGTAGATACGATGAGACAGATAAGCTATATTGCTGGCAAGGGCGGGAAATTTGGTAGAATCAGGTCAAAACGTATTAGTTTTTTGGATTGACACGGAGTGCAGAGGGCAGAGTGACTTTCTTGGTGGGAGAGTGACGAGAAACAAGAGCATAATAGAGAAATGAAAACAATTCGGAGATAAATCTCGAACATTAGTTATATCAAAAGATGACGACTGCAACAAAGATGAAGCCGAGCACTAAAGAATGAACATTCATTTCAAAGAATATGAGATCTGGCTATCAATATTAGGGGTCTATCAAAGATGATCAGTCATCCAAAGGAGATGATGAAAGTTGACGTTCGAATCGTATAATTCTGGCAGAAGAGATTATGAAACCAGATTTCACAGATGGCTTCGTAGAATACAGTGGTAATTTACATACATATAGAAGATTGATACGTCGAAACGGCAACAATATTGAGACGGCTACTAGATCAAAGTTCAGTTAACGGTAATGGGTCAAACATATGATTCTCAAGGAATTAAAGAGTGAAAGTGTTAGTTAGAGTGATGAGAGTGTAGAGAGTGAAATAATACATGATGTCAAAAAGTGGAGATATATAAAATAACATAGTTAAAAGACTAAGAGTTTATACACAGATATATAAATTTTAAGGACCGTCCAAAGGAGGAGGAAAATAAGTGATACTCTCAGCTAGAGTGATATATCATCTCTCGTACTTAATTGGCAACAAGGAGCCTGAAATGGGCAACCTCGCACATGACAGATGGATAAAAATAGAAAAGTGTGCGTGTGTCCTTGCTCCTTCACTGATAGAAGGACACTAGCGGTATAAGAGAGGATTGATATACAATAGGAGTTGATATGTAAATGGTATGTAAAGTAGAAAAGAATAAAGACAATTTCTTAAAATTTGTTTAAAGTGTAAGAATTTGATCGCTATTGGCAGGAAAGGATGTAGATGTACATATAAAAAGAGCAATATACCCAACTTCCACCGGGCGACACGCGATATTATGCCATTTGTATGACTCTTGGTGTCAAAAAAAGTTGGAAAAGATGCTCTATCAATTTATAGATTGTACAATAGATATGCAAAATGCCTCTTGGCAGTTACCACGGAGGTCGATAAACGCTGTGGATTTCCACCATTGGAAAGATGGCTCGAAGATGTCAAATGGCCAGGCCAGAAATGATCTACAGGGTGAGGAATATCATGGAGAAGAAAAGGGTAACCTGTCACCAGAGTGGTACTGATTATCTGTTCGAACGCTGAGCAGTATGCTAGAATACGTGAGACTACTACTCTAGTAATAATGTGTGATCGAATGGCTTGTGATGGTAAGGTGATAGTAAAGTTCGTGATAGAGTGTTATGTCCCAGAGTGGTGAGTAAATCGAGGAAATCGAGATCGCAATCTAGGAATACGATATATAGAATAAAGAGTAGATTACAGTGTAAAGAGGTAGATGGTCCAATAAAGGTGGGACTGAGGTGTTATAACGCGGAAAAAAGCCCAAGGTACAGTTTAATGTGCCTCCTATCTTTAAGAGAATAGCTCGAATGGGGGTGCATATGATGTGTGTGTGGTGTGTGTAAAAAGTAATAGTGGATATATATATAACAAATTATTATAGTACAGAAATAGTTAAGTATTATACATAGAAAGATCTAATTGAATAACTAAGTATAGTAATATAGCATTGTATACTGTTACTATATATAATCACATATGAATATTGTTAGGTGAAGACTATTTAGTGATATAATGAGTAACGCTATCGGGAATGAGTATGGCTCATCAGATATACTGTATATTATTAGGGATAAAGTAACCGTACTATACGGATAAGAGTAATAATATGATAATGTATATAGTATATATATAATATATATATTATTCTTAATATATATATATATATTATATATATTATTATATATATAATATATATATATATATATATATTATATATATATATATCTGTCAATAAAAAACGCGCTCCCAGCCAAGTAACTGAGGAAAAAAAAAAATATTAGTATTAAAATGCATAAAGAGAGTAGAGTTGAACGAGGGACAGGTTTGCCATTTCAGAAAGCAGCTCCCCTCAAAACACTATATGAGCGTAAGGAATGTCCATATCTGGTAAGGGCAACTGCCCTATTTTTCTGTACCGTAACGTTATCACTTATACCAGAATCTCCCCCGGATTCTCATGTACTATAACCACTAGTATTCATAATTAAACCTACCCTATATTAGTATAATGTAATGGGGCTACTACAGTGTCACCATGTGAGGAAGAGGAAAAAAAAATGGTACGTGTTCATTCGTCGTTCAATAAACGGTAAGAAGACTTGTACGAGCACACCATAGAATCCTAAAGGGATGAGCCCAAGTCAGGAGACGGGATTCGGATCATCCATGAGGATGGAAATTAGATGAAAAAAAAATATATAAAGAAGATCACCAAAAGGCAGAATTAATTCAGGAGAGAAGCATTGCCTATCGGGCATGGATATTAAAGGCTAAGCTCTCGTTGTCATCCATCACTCCGTAGCTACCAATTTCCATTCTAGCTCGGAATCGTTGCGGGGCTATTATGTCGACAGGTCTGAAGCGCCCTTTACGCCACTTAAAAGAAACGTGCGAACAAACCTAACTTTCACTTTACCCTACTGATATAATTTCTTTGGCCCTTCTTGCTAATAAATATCTCTTAATTAATCTTTTGTTAAATTTTGCAAATATTCCTATTCTTAATTCGCTTTGCAATACGGGCTAACACCAGACATTGAAAACAACGGCATACACCAATCCTATCCCTCATACCTTACACACATCATAACCCCCCAGAGAATAATACTGTGTTGACACACTTAGACCTCCTACTTAAGGGGGGTGGGGGGGGGGGGTGGGTGGGGGGGGAGGGGGTAAAAGGAAATCTCGTTCGGCCTCCTTTTTTACTTCAATCTAATTACTCACCCCCTGACGAATTTTCCTATTAGGGCTATTCGTGCAAGTTCAGCCCGCCCTTCCGCTATCTTCTCTCTCAGGTATTTCCCAACCGTCTTTCCCGCCTGATTACGCATTAATCGGGTATGGGAATTCTTGAGTTTTGACATGTGTGGGGAATTGCTTCTGAGCGGCCACCTGGTCTCCTCGTTCAACTCATCAGTCTCCTAGTGTCAGTTGCTTAGAAAAAATTAAACATAAGTTACATATTTCCTGCTCATTAGTGGCTGCGCCGCCTCATATTTGTTTGAAACATAAAACCAATCCGGAAAAAGGGCAAGCCGCTTTCTGATCCTCAAACTATCCCCCTATAGCTCTTCACTTGTATTCTATCTAAAAATCTTTTGAAATTTCGTTTTTTAACTCTTCATTTTCCAGGATCATTCTGGAAGTCTCATTTCTCTTCTTTCAGGAGTATCCAATCAGTGGCATACTGCCATTTTCTAACTTGGATCATCATGGAAATAACTCCCTCATTCTCGGTTCTTTCAGCCCGGATGCATCAGTATAGGCTTTTTGACGCTCGAGGAACGTTCAACTACGTAGTGACCATGACATATTCCTATCTAAATAAACTGTTCTTCTTGCCCTTAGGAACTATGGGGAGCTTGGGTCGATCGTCGTGCGCTCGACATATTCAAAAGCTTATTTGATCGAGCTATTGGCATGCGTCACTACTCTTCAAGCTCCCCCTCCTTTGGGTTTTCCTCCTCCTCTTTGCTTACTCTTGTTCCAAGTTTTCTCTCTGGTCGCTCCAATATCAGCACTCGTTGGGAGCGACTTTTTCCTCCTTTCTTGTACAAGTTGTGGTGTTCCTCAAGGTTCTGTTTATTCTCCAACTTTATTCTTTACTTTTCATCAACGGAATCCCTGCAGCTGTACTGTCTAACTCCTGTTCACTCTTATTGGCGACCGACTCAACTCTCCTTCTGTCCACTCATTTCAAAAAATCTGCTCCCTTTCTTTTGCATCTAGAAATTTCTCTTCTCGTCTTCAGCTTCCGATTCTATTCTTTGCCGACCTGGATGGGATTTCGGTGGAGTCTCATTATCACTTGGAAATTCAACTCTTTAAAACTCTAACTTATTTATATTATATCTCCCTCTCAAGAACACCTCCTAACGTTCCTATTTCCTTCGGGGACGGTTCTATACGTCTCAAACCTGTTGACAGTGCCATTAGAAGAACATTCTGTGGGTTTAATAACATAAACAAAAAAATGTCTTGGAAACCTCATTATTCATCAATAACGGTTGCTAATGTGGGCTTTCAAAGAAGCTGGGGGAAGTTCTGTTTAGTGTTTTTGTGGGGATCAATCCCTCAATCCTTTGAGCATTTCTTCATCCTAGCACAGGCTACGAATAATATGATAAAAAATAAGGCGCCTTTAGTTCGCGGTCTCACCTTTTCATCCTCTTTTTAAGGTAATATTTCCATACTGTCTTCGCTCCACATTCCCTGTGGGAAAGTTGTGAATACTACGGGCTCCACTCGGCTCCACTCGGCCTCTTACTACTCCTCCTCTCAACGTGTTAGAGTTGAGTAGGCCTCATAACTCTAAGACGTACCTAACTCCCGAAATAACCTACGTGCGCACCTATTTTCATTCAAACACTCCTTTGGGACCCCTCTTAAGTCTCTGCCAGCTACGACAGACGTTAGGAAATTTGGGCGCAGGTCTCCCAATTATAATATCCTTCTAATTTTCTATAACACCTCAGGTAGCTACAGCCTTGACCACTCGTTAGATCAGCCTCAGGAGTTTGGCTCACGATATCCCGCACCTCCCACGTCACGCTTCTGCATATTTGCGTTATGAACTCATCAATATCTCGTCACGAACTAATTAACCATCCTCTAAGTACGTAAATAGACACCACGCAAATTATAGTTGTTCGATAACATGAACACCATGAGGCATCTAGCAAATAATTACTTTTGATTTCATCAAGAAAATAATCATAAGCTGTCTTATTAAGCTTAAACACTTGAGCACTCCCAGGATCTATGACGTTCGTTGTGGAAGTCTGCCTTCTATTTTTTTACCAAGCCACTTAACTAGTTCATTATGGAATCCTTATTAGCACAGAATTCTTCTGTTTCATTTGTATCTGCGAGCGCCAACTTTATTTAGAATGATCCTGTCTCTTATATTTAAGGGCAAAACCCGCTCTGCGCTCACATAGAGAGATCTGCGTTACTGTTTTGTACCGGAAGAAGCGGGCGGGGCTATGAACACTGTTTGGAGTGGTTTTCCTGTATTTTATTGGTGTGAGACCTTATGCTCCAGCCGACTTCGTCGCGTATGACAAACCCAGTCTCACAACTCCCGGGATAATATCAAATGGCCCCAGCCAGGAACGAAACTAGAGGGAGGACGCATAATTTTCCTTCGAAAAGGAGCTAGCGTGATACTTCGGTATCCAGATAAGGCCGACGAGAAGACCGCGAAAAGTGCACTAGGGAGAAGGAGAGAGAGATGCAAGGTAGTCAGATCAATATTAAACTTGTGAGTTTTCAATCTAAATGTTTCCCGGTAAATCTTTTATAGGTCGACGTCTAAAAAATGAAAAAAAAAAAAAAAGGAAGGTAATTCTTAATATACCGAACAAAAAAAAAAAAAATATAACAATATATCATACAATAGGGTTAACATTAATGGATGATGAGAAAGTGCTTCTCTACAAAATTTACAAGATTGAGATATTAAGATAAACGATGATTGAACCATCGGCGGTATTGTTGACTCTCAGACTCAATATTACTCGCTGCTTTAAACCACTGAAAGCTACCCACCAACTATCACCCTTCTCTCCTCAGTGCAACACGCGGAGTTTTCAATCCCGGGGAAGCAGTTATCTTTACCTTCCCAACTATATATGTTTCTTTGTTAAACACAGTTCTAATGTAAATTAAACGGGATCCTTCCTTTAACATTCCCTAACAAATTATCCATTAATTATTTTATCCTATTTGTTTATTCTGAATTTAAAAGTGTTTAAAAGAATAATAAATCTTTAAGTTCATTGAGTATCTCATATATTAAGAAATCATAAATAAATGTTTATTTTATTAATTTTTTTTTAAAGAAAGACCCTAATAACCGAATTCGGAGTGTTTTAATTTAGAAATTTCTTAGGAAAAAAAACAAAACTATGTAAAAAATAAAAATATTAATTCTTGCGAATTTGGGAAATATGAGTGATTACCACCAGAAGGGATTTGAATATTTCTACATAGAGTAGGAACAGTGCAATATTAGGTTAATCTCCAACACAAGATATTTATGAGTTCTTTTATGAATTAAAATAATTTAAAAGTAAAGTTTTAAATAATAAAACAAGTTCAACAATTTCAATTGAAAGAAAAGGGGAAAAAATAAACTGATTTAAAAAAAAATTTAAGTGAAAAATCATGTATTATATTTACAAATTATTATAATGTAAATTCATTTGAAGATTTCCCTTAATAAATCCTGTATAATTTCCCAATTCCAAACTTTCTACAGTGCATTCCACTATTTTTAAGCTGTATACTTTCAATGAAAATATTTGTCTCTCATTGAAGTTGTGTTGCAGTATTTAAACTCTCTAAAAAAGTAAAAAAGAATACGAAAAAATTTTCGGACGGGTTTACGAAACTTTCGTTCAACCAGTGAAATCGTTAAAAATAATTTGTTGAAAATTTTTTTTGAATTCTACTCTCTCTTCTCTCTCTCTCTTCTCTTCTCTCTCTCTCTTCTCTTTTATATAATATATAAATATAATAATATATATATAATATAATAGGTATGGAATATAATATATATATTGTATAATATAGATATTAGGATATATATATAGTATATTATATATATTATCTTATATACGTCTGCTTATATATTATAATATATTCATTTTAATATGTTCTCTTGGTGTCAACATGTCATTTAAGGAAACAGCAGTTTTTTTACTTTGATAATCCTTTACATTTTTGTTAGATGCTTAGGTTTATATTACTTAAGTGATATTTACCTTTATATAATTTAGAAATAGTGCATGTATTGGATAAAGTAAGTGTAGAAAGAATTTAAAAGGGGAAAATATGGGGTTAAGGAACAACATTAATTTTAAAAAATCTGGAAGGCCTATGTTGTCTATAATTTCCCAAATAACATCCAGAAATAAAAGGCAGAATAATGTTTGTCTCTGGTATATTAATTATATGTATTAGATATTATTATATATATTATATTGAGTCAGTGTACAGTATAATTATTAATGATAGTATAGCGATTATATATATATAATAATAATATCATATATATATATATATAGGGATTAAGTCTGATAACTATATAGTATATAATATATTATTCCCATTATTATATTAAAATATATATTACGTTAATATATAATTGCATTAATTAGAGGTATGAATATAGTATGTAGTGGTAGCGTGAATACTATATATTATAGTATATAATATATAATATAAAACGTTATTATATAGAATACATCAATCTTATTTTTATATACTATTAGTATATAATATATAGAGAGAGTATTTAAGGTTATGATATATTATTTATATATTACATAGTTAGTATAGCCTTTATGCGTTATATACTATAAATATAGAATAGAATTATTGACTAAAAATTATCCATATATTTACTTATAATACCCTTATATGTAACCTATATAATATATATATACACTATATATGATATCACTACGTATACTATATATTGGTAAAAGTTAGTTAACTCGCCACACGGAAACAGGGAGCTCTGTGATTAGGGATCACAAAAAAATTTTCACCAGGTAAGGCGCTCTATTCGATACATGAGAATGATACGTTGTTGAGGCAAAGGAGGTCCCGAAATGTGAACAAAAAGAAAATGCAATACTCAAAACTACAGATACGTACAGCGAAAGAAGGAAATACATAAATTTTGGCAAGAAATCCTGTAAAATGGTTTACTTCGTTAAAAATGTAATATAAATTACCCCAAGGGCGTGAGCGCGACGCTTGATGGCTGGAGTCGGGGTCTCTCATCGGCCTTCCGGGGAACTACGGAGGAGAGCTGATGTTCGCGCGGCCCCCTCCGAGGGGTTGTCTCCGGAACCCCCCTGTGGCGTGTGTGGTTATGTTGTGGTGTCGCCCGGGGGTCTCCTTGCACCAACCCCTAAACAGCCAATACGTTATGGAAGAGGCGTCGCGCCCGCTGTGGTGATGCCGCGTCGGCTCGAGCGCGCCGCCTAGGGGCATTAACGCGTGTAATAAACCTTTACCAAATAATAGTGATAAATTTCGCCCTGCAATAGAAACAGTTTAAAAAAAGAAAAAAAATTTTTCATTTTCGACCCTAAGAACAGTCGTATTTATGTATCGTAGGATGCTAGACATGTGAAAGGAAATTTTATGTCTTGTATCATAGAGGCGTGCGGCGACTCAGAATGTCCGTGTGGGCGTTAAGTAAGCCTAACTTTCATGAATGGGTTTAGATATTACTTATATACTATATATATATAGGTGTGAGTATATATGTGTGTGTGTAAAGTTAATATTCTATACATATATATGATATAAATATTTTATGGATGAGTGAGATGAGGGTATTGAGATTAATATAGAGATTCTACTATAATTATATTTATTATAAGTTGTTGGTATATAGATAATATAGTTATATATTAATAGTATATAGGTATATATATATATATAGGGCATGCATAATAATATAGCTGGTTGCCTAGGGCCCGAATTAATAAGCCAATTAAAAAAGGATTTACGCTCACTGGATTCTGAATACTGTCTAAAAATTATTAATTTCGTGCGTATTCGGTTAATGAAGCGGAGGGAAATTACATGATGCGGTTTTTACAATATTGAAAAATAGAACATTATTCAATGGGCAGCAGATTCTTTACATTTGTTCATTATATTTAAATAATCTTTTTATATTATTAACTGTTAACTAATCTAAGTGGTTTTCTTTCATATACTGGCCAATTTTTCGGACTAAAATAAATAGAATTTTATCAGTAACTTTTATGATATTTTGCAAGGCCAAAATTAAATTAGTTTCTATATTATTTGATAACTCGGGCTTGAAGCCCGATTTTAAGCCCGCGCGTGCAATAGCCCCTGGGCTACTAACCTAACCCTGGACAGAATTATTAATTATATATATTATTATAATATATTATTATATACTCAATCAACAGAATTATAAATCAGTAGGTATATATAAATATATATATATAATAATATGTACTTGACTTACTAATAATCTAAATAAATATGTATATATCTTTACGCACCCAAAAAAGAACAAGTTATAGTGGGAAGGTAATTAGGGAATTACCTTTGAAGGGTCTAGCCTTTCCCGGGAATTGAAATGATACGCGTGTTGCGAACTGAGGGACAATACTAAGTCGAAGCCTTTACAAAAACTGAAGCTATCCCCCACCCAATAAAAGTTGGGTTCGAAAGAACGAGTTTTTAAAGAAAATCGGGCTCACCTTCAAGGCCGGTGCGATCGCACCCACGGCTGTCCAAAGCCAGTATCCTAATCCTCGATCCTTAAATTAAATTTGTAGGATAGTTAAATATTGCAAATAAATCCTGCAATTTTTTTATTGAGTTAGATTCTTGATATAGCAAAGTAAATTCATATGAGGTGGTAAGGTAAAGTATTACTGCACTTCTCCGGGATTTGAACCAACTCGTGCGTGGCTCTCACCGCACTGACTGTGGAACACCATTTTACTCGTACTGCATTCTCCAAAGTTTTACCACTGAGCTATACACCCCAAGATGAGAACCATGTAATATGTGCTCCAAGATAACGCATTAACACTGCCTCTCTCCTCTCACCAAGTCCCGGAGAGAAGACTTAAAGTGTATATCGTACGTCTACGTAAGCTTCTACCAGCTGGTAATATCTCTCTGGTGTTTCGAAGAGGAGCTAAATTAATAAAAAAAATTTGCTGATTCAAACAGATCCTCCCTATAGACAACCGGGTTATTATATAAATATAATATTATATAAATATATTATACCAAATATATATATATATATAATATAATAATATATGATATATAATATCACATTGATATAAATTATATATACTAATATGTATATAATATATATATATAAAATATAATATTATAATATATATATATATATATATATTATATATATAATCTAGTTATAAAACTAACATTATATATACCATGTATATGATATATTATTTGAGATTGAGAAGAGTAAGAATATTATGGACCATCTGATGTTAAGAGAGAAAAGGTTTATAAAAAACGTTTAGAGCACGGTCGAATGTAAGTGTTTTTTTAATAATATTATTTATAAAACTGAACACACATGTGGAATTGATTTGTGAAGGAGTTCATTTTCTCTTACTTTTGTATCGTTCCCTTTTTTTCTTTTCGCTTGAAATGAAGGCATCGCTTCAACAGAAGGAGTGAGGAAGATTACGGAGGATCTCACATAAAGCTTCAATACTGCTTCACTCAAGTTAGGAGAACTCCATCATGCAAACTTTTTCATAGCATCACTACCACAGCGGAAAGGAATAAACACACCACACACACTACAAGACACAACACCACTAACACACAAACACAGTCCACACATACAAACACATCAGAAGCACACAGCGACAGAACACATTGCGAACACAACACAACAAATCAAGTAAGTTTAATATATATATAATATAATTAATAGCTTATAAGTAGTAGTATACTGATTGGAGTAGTCTAAAGAATATAAGTTTACACCATTAGAGGTGTAATTACCAGATAGTTATATATATTATCATAACCGTACTAAGAGCTCAAAATAGTATTAAGTATAGATATATATATAGTGAAAGTGTTATGAGATCACTATAATTATATATGTATAATATATTTGATGCTAAACTACCAATAAAATATATATTTATATTATAAATATTGTGTATCACTTTAAACATGAGATACTTAGTATATATTTATATATATAAAGTATATATATTATATATTAATAATATACTCATCACTCTTAAATATAAGATATTATATGAATATTATTACATACCTCTATATATATCTCACTTATAATATATTAGCTAATATATATATATATATTAAGTTAATTAATTTTTAATTTATTAATTATACTTATCATTATATTATATATTAATATGATTATATAAATTATATTATATGAATATATGGCTATATTAAATATATATATTATATTAATTATATATATTATATTATATATACCTTAAAGTAATGATATATATATATAATATATTAATTTAATATGATTAATATCATAATTTAGTTTGGTCATTTTGGGCTGTTGAAGTGATAAACAGAATAAAGTAAGATATATGTGAGTAATATAGATATATATTTATGTCCACATGTATTAATAAGCCTATTAAATAATGATCGAATAATATTAAATTGTATTACAATCATCTTGTGAACCTTATCGAATCCCACCCTATCAATATCACCCACCTTTTAATTCTATGCTGCACGTAATAATGCTTATTAAAGTGTTAAGAAATCCAAACTTGATTATGCCCACGTAAAAAGTCTAAAAATAAAGTATAAAGACTAAAAATTATATGCATGTAAATAAAGCTAGAAATTAAAACATTATGAATCTAGTTGCCCAAAGAATTCATAAAGCGAAACGGACAAGTGCGGAGAAAGTATATCTAAGTAGCTACCCTCCGCACAAACTTACCGAGTTTGGCGCAAAGTCCTTTAATAAGCCTCTTTAGGTTATAGAACCTAAGCGAGCATACCCGAATTGCAAAGCTTTTTCAGGTAATTATCAAATCCACCCCCTAGAGCTTCGACGGAAAGCGACTCTCAGCAAGTATCCCAGTCGTTACCTCACACCGTGGAATCTTGTCAACCTGTTAGAGTCTCATCCACTATGGCCCAAGGGGTGGTCCAGAGTGTCATAAACCAATATTCCCCTCCCAATCATACAAAAAAAAACTTGCCATTCACATCCTATTCATTGAACCAACACTTATTCTATCTGAAATCTCATCTTCCAATATACTCCGTAATTTGCTCTTCTGCTCCAGGCCATGTCCAGTTTCACTGCTAAGACATCACAGGTATCCATACTGATATTCTCATTTCCGCAGGGTCCCACGATCCGCTCGATATTCCCAGTAACACTACCAATTCCACCCACAGTAATCACTATATCTCTCTCGTAAACAAAAATCTGCCGAACTAGGTCTAATTCATCTCCTTTCACAATAGGGAAAACCAAAGACCAATCTCATATGCAACTTTCATTTAGTAAACTCTTACTTGATATTCTTCCTTTTTCTTCGACCCTAGTGTCAAAGCTCTGAACGTAATTAATTAGTGACAATCCTTTCATTTTTAAACAATATTCATTCTCACACCTAACACCCGCCTATTAGAATCGTGATCTTTATTCGCGAAACAACATCGATCAACAATAGATTCTATTACCTCTTTGCCCAGACCCATAGTTTCCACTACTGACTGATTACCTCAGAATTACCCTCTATACAAATTTTATGAAAACAACCACATTACCCTTCAAGTGTTAGATAGGCCACCTGCATAGGTTGCGTGCTCTTCACTGCAACGGAACTCTTCCTCTTTGAACAGAAGTCCCGAACGTAACGAATTTCTTAACTTGCTTGCCAGGTTACGAACTCGCTCATAAAAAGAGGAACTCAGATATATGCTCTCTCTAGACTCCATTTGTAGAAGTACCAATCTCAAGCAGAAAGCTTCCTCAGGGGCATTTCACTACTTCATCGTCTCATCTTATTAATCCTCATAACAACAAGATCAAACCTGTCTGTCTAGACTTACTTACTCATCTCCTATTACTGTTGACTCCTCTCTGTTCTGTAGTCTATAATCAAGTCGCATATACATTACTCTCTACTATCTACTTATAATCGATAACCGCCTTGATGAATATATACTATATGAGTAGACAATAATAAAAGCAAATAATTTATCATACTTAATAATTAATATATATATATGGTTGTATGTGTGATATATTTAATATTAGTATTATAATTGTAACAATTCGGGATAAATATACTTATTGACTATATAAGTCAGTATAGTTGTTATTTATATATATATAATATAATGAATTATATCGGAATAGTACTTATATAGGGTACTATATATTATATCACCAACGGGATTTAAAAGGTTAAGGTTAGTATAGAGGTATAGCAATACTTTAATATAAGTATAATAATAAGTCAAAATATGTTTAAATATCTTATATATTAAAAGAGGTCTCAGAAAGAATATGATACGTATATATTAGTATACTTAGTATTGTAATTTAATAATTTTAAACTGTTCCTGGAGTATATAGTAAGAGAGCTATTTTCTATGTACCCTTATAGTTATTAGATTAGACCTTTATATATTATAAATAGTTAATAAACCAGAAGAATTAATACAGTGATTATATTAAGTAGTTTACTATATAAATATATTATTATATAGAAATGTAATATAAGGATACTCTCTATACGAGTGAGTTATCTATATATTAATTAATATTAAAGTTGTAAGATTCAGATAGTCACCTGTAGAATATATTGGATATGTATTGATATAAAAAACATTTGAAATTATATTGTTATATCACAGTACGCATTTATTGTATAGAAATAATAGATAATAATAATAAAATAATGATTGTAAATTAATATTAATAATAATAATAAAATAATAATAATAA
>JABUQX010069364.1:5000-35121 GCA_015478945.1 Trachelipus rathkii
TCTTTAAAACTTAGGATGAAATTAAATATATTTCAATTAATAATAATTTTAATTAATAAACAAAGGAATAAAATTATAATTAATTCAATTAAATAAATATTTTCGAATAGAAATTTTTAGAAATATTGTTTTCTACATAATTCCTTTGTATTAATATATTAATATATATATATATATATATATATATATATATATATTAGGTTATAGTATAATATATATATATATTATATATATATATATATAATTAAATTTAAATATATAGTATATATATATTATATATATATATATATATATATATATATATCTTAACATATCTTTTCCTCAGTGCTGGAAGCGGCTTTTGTCAACCGACCCGAAAATAGGTAGGCCGATCTGATCTGTTCAATATCGCCCTATAAGTTTCACTTGTATTCTTCTAAAGTTTTTGAAACTTCTTAACTCTCATTTTCTTAGATCATCTGGAAATACAATTCCCTTCTTTCAGATCATCAGTATGGCTTTCAACGATCGAAGTTCACTGGTGACATACTTTTCCTATTTAACCTGATTTATGGTCTGTCTTGCCTTAGGGACTATGGGGATCTTGCGTGGTGGGCGCTTGACAATATCCAGAGCTTTGACGGCGAGTATGGCATGCGTTCGGCTACTTCTCGAAGCTCCTTCCTTTGGTTTCCTCCTTCTCTTGCTTACTCATGTCTAGTTTTCCTTCTCCGATCGCTCATATCAGCACTCGTTGTGGAGCGACCTTTCTCTTTCCTGTTAATTGTGGTGTTTCATCACAAGGTTCTGTTTTTATCTCCACAACTTTAATTCCTGACTTTTCATGCAACGATCTCTCAGCTGTACTTCCTAACTGCTGTTCACTCTTACGGCGATGACTCAACTCAACTCTTCATTCTTCTACTTATTTCAATCTGTCTCCCTCTTTTTGCAGGTCTGAGAGCTGCCTTTGTCTTTTGCTTTCTGAAGTTCTATTTCTTGGCCGATGTTTGGATGGGGTGTGTGTAGTTTCCGGTGGGGTCACGCAACCTTAATAAAGTTTAACTCTTTAAAAACTCAACTTCTTTATATCTCTCTCAAAAACACCTTCCTAACTTTCCTTTTTCTTCGACGGCTCTTAACTTTGTCTGACTGTGAATACATAAACTATTTTCTTGGGTCTTCTAAACTATAAAAATCAAATTTGGTGTCTTGGAAACCTCAATATTACACTGGTTCGTAAGTGTGGCTTCAAGAGGCTTGGGAGTTGTGTTCAGCTGGTTGTCGGGGAATTTCCTCTGAAAAGTTACTCCAGTTTATAGGGCCTTATTTCGCGCTTTGTATGGAGTATGTTCTTACATCTGGGGGGGGGGCTCCGGTTCACCTTCTATTGGATAGGGTTTGGAGTCTAAAGCTAAGAGATGCAACTGTCTCCGTTTTCAAGACTCCCTTGACCCTCTATTCTGCGACGTGACGTTGGGCGCCTCTCTTCTCTTTGTCCTATAGGGGTACCTTTGGGTGTGGTGTCGGAGGGTGTGTCTGGGGGAGCTGACCTCGTGGCATTCTCACCACCCTTGCGTCTGCCTCGTATCACAAGGGGGTGCTTGCTCGCCTCTCGGAAATGAGTTGTTTGCGTGAGTAATTGAAAACCCAGACTTGTTCGTCGTGGTGCTCTTTCTATTCCATACTTCTATCTATGAACTTCCTTGCCTCCTTTCTGTTTTCAGACTGTTATTTAATTTTCCATCTTTAAAGCCACGTCTGGTTTCACCTGAGAGATTTGCGTTGAAGTTGGGAATAATGGGGTGGGTTTTTTCTATGTTTGTTTTATCTTCTGCCCCTCCTTGAAAGGGCCAAGCCCGTGAGTGGTGGTTGACTGTAATATATATATTATATTAATATATAGGTATATATATATATATATATATATATATATATTATATATATATATTATATATTATATATATATATATATATATATATATATTATTTATAGTATAAATTTTAGAATATATATATTCTAATTTAGTTCATTTTATAACATTTCAGAGTATTACTGAAAATATTTGATTTTTCTGAGGATATTTTACTTGAATAAATAAATCATTAATATTTTAAACAAATTATCATTTATTTTTTTTATGAATTCGTTTGATTATCAAATTTCGAATATTTTTATGTTAAAACTGTAAAAATTATAATTTGGCCTCGATTTTAATTTGAAATCATAGTGAATACAAATAAAATTCATAAATCTTAAGGCATGCGTTTATAATATTTTGCTATTTTAACAAATGCCATGAGTTCAAAATTGAAATGTTTTTATTTTGTTTGCTTTACCCTCTATTTATTGTTAGTGTTAGGAGTATTGGCTCAGCTAACCCGGTGAAAACCCGGTTTTTCTGATTTTTGGCCTCGGGGCGGGCTGGGGCCGGGGTCGGTAAAAATGGCCGGGGTTGGCCGGGGCCGGGGCCGGGGCGGGGCCGGTCGGGTTGCCTAAGCCCGGGCATATTGTCCTGACGCGCAACATGCGGTGGTTCATCCCCAGAGAGGCAGTTAATTCTTTACTTCTTAATTTTTTTCTTTAATTTACATCTTATTAATTGCGATTATGAATGCAATATTTACCATCTATATATTATATTATATATATATATATATATTATATATTATATATATATATATATATATATATATATATATTATAATTATATTTATATATTTTATACATAATATATATATATTGATATATATTATTATATATTATATATATAATATTATATATATATATATATATTTATTATATATATAGTATTATGATAATTTTAGTATAATAGTTGATTTATTTATATATCTAGGTAAATATGTATTATATATTATTATTATATATATATTATATAATATATATATATATATATTAGTATATATATGAGTATATAGTATATATATAGAATATATATATTTTTATATAGGTTTAAGTTATAATATATATATAATATATATATATATTATTATTTATATATAGTCTATTATTTATGTATATAATAAAAGTAGTATAGTATTAATAGTATGTTATTATTTTAGATAGTACATATCGTATGATTTATGATAGTATCTTTAGTATATATATTATATTATATATATATTTGTGTGTGTTGGTTTTATATATATATTATGTATAGTTTTGGGGTTTTGTCAAAATAAGGGATATATATGTATAATATATATTATATATACTATTTTATAAAATATTATATTATTGTATTAGGTGTATATTGTTGATATATTGTGATATGGTGTAGTATAGTTCATTATTTGTGAGTATATTATTATAGTATGATATATATATATTTTTGTATAGTTAGTAAGTGATATGATGTATTAATGGTATTGTATACTTATATATTATTATATATATGGTGTGAGAATTATATATATATATAATATTTATATATATATATATTATATATATATATATATATATATATATATATAAGGTGAGGTGTAGTAGTATAGTGTAGTGGTAGTTAACTTTTACATTGGAGTCTAATATATATATATATATATTAGATATGCTCTTAGCATTTAATTTAATAATAGTATGAGAATTATACCTTCTTTTAATTTATGTAGATTATACTTTTTAATTAGATTAGCTCTATATCCTCATCATGTATGTATATGTTTGAGATAGAGTGATAAAGTTTAGATGAATACTTAGAAATATACTTATAGTATAGTTGTAATATAATAGTAGATTATGTGGGAGAGAGCTGACTGTTACGTAATGCTGAAATTAGTCATTTGGGTTATATGGTTATGCATATATTAGAAATTTATTTGATAATATATATATATATTATTATATATATATATCTATATATATGTATATAGGTATGTATATATATATATATATATATAGTATTATATATATATTAAATAGTATTATATAGATTTATATAGTAATATACATATATTATATATTATTATATATATATATATATATATATATATATAGTATAATATATATATTATATATAGATATATATATATATATAATATTAGGGTGTAGTTTGGTGTTTGTGAGGGTGTGTTTGTGTTGTGGGTGGGTGTGGTTTATAGTATTGTATTAGTAATTGATATTATATTATATATATAAATATTGATATAGATAATAATAATAATAATAATAATAATAATATTAATATAATAATTAATATATAATCATAATAATAATAATAATAATAATAATAATAAGTGTGTATGTATAAATATTTATAATGAATATTAATTTATTGGATTTGATAATAGTGAGTGAATAAGTGTTAGATTGTTAATATATTAAATTAGATAGGATTTATGAATAATAATAAAATAATAGATTTTTCTATGTACATAATTATAATAATAATAATAATATATAATAAATAGATATATAATAATACATATAATAATAATAATAGATAATAATATCAATAGACCTATTTGGATAATAATAATGGGTTGAATAATAATATTTTATGAATGTTATAGTGATTTACTCAGTTGGTTGATCGAATTATTGTGGTTATTGGTGAAATAAGAGTTGATTGAGAGAGTATTGTTCTGTGTGTTTTATTTTTTTTGGTGTTATTTTCCTGAGGTTATTTGAAATGTAAATTTAGGGTTTGCAGATTGTGGAAGACCGAGACCAAGCCGGATTCAACTGAATTGAAAATCCCATTGGCCGTTGAGGTCATTGGCGGTTGCTCAGTGTGTTGCTCACGTGTTAGTTGGCTGAGCAATTATAGGGGTAAGTTGTGGCTTGTAATTGTGGTGAAAGAATCAGTATGGTTGAGTGTTGGTTGTCATGGGTGTGTATCATTTAAGTGGATTGTTATTGATAATGTGGTTGTGAATCATCGTCTATATTAGTGGGACATGGGAGTTTGGTTTTGCGTATGAATGATGAAATCATGTTGTTTTGATTGGGGTGAATGATTTTCGGGAACCTGTTTTTCGTTCCTTTCAATTCAAGTCCAGTTTAATCATTCTTTGATAAGTTAAGTTATAGTCGAGGTAATTATTTTTGTTACAAGGTGAATTAGATATTTATTCTGCAATGACTTGTTGGGTTGCGAACCAGAAGCATCCTGATTCTCTGGTGAATTATGGTGTGGGTGGTATTATTTGTGATATATATAATCATATATATAGTATATAATGTAGTGATGATATTCTATGGTTTTGTTGGTATACGTGGTGTGTGGTATATGTTGTGTCCTCGGTGGCGTGGTTCATATTTAAATATGGATATAGTGTGTAGGGTAGGTTTTTGTGTGGTGTGTATAGGGTATATGTTGGTTGTGGTTTATTCTTTTTGTTTTATTTATATATATATATTTTTGGTATTGGTAGTGTGGACACGTATTTGGGTTGTTTATGTGTTTTTGCGTGTTATGGGGGTGAGGGTATATATAGTATAGGTTGTATCGTATGTATTATATATATGAGTATATGTTATATATTATTATATATTTGTGTGTGTACTTAAGTATCTGTGATTGAATATATTGTGGTGATGATGTCAGGTCATTTGTATATTTATATATATGTGTGTATTATTGTGTATCGTGGTAAGTGATATATGAGTGTGGGGTGTATATTATATTATTGTGAGTGTTGTGTTTAGGGTATATATTATATGTGTGATTTATTATATATAGGTGTATAGTATTAGGCTATAATATACTAGTGGTATATATAATATATATTATATATTATATAATATATTGGGTTTATATAAAGTATATATATATATGTGTGTGTTATGCTATGATATGATATGTATATTTTATATTATATTATGATTATATAGGTAGGGTATTAGTGGTGTGTGCTTGAGGTGGTGTATATATAGTAGGTGTAGTAGTGTAGTTATAGGTAGTGTAAGTGGTATATGATGAGTTAGTTATAGTAGTGTTATATTAGTGTAGAGTATGGTAGATGTTATATATATTGTGGTATGTGTAATATTATTAGTATATATTAGTTACGAATTATTGTTACTTGGTTAGGTATGTAGTAGGTATAGTATTTTATATATTTTATATATTTAGTATATATTATATATTCATATATATATATTATATATAGTATATGTATAGTATATGTATATTAGGTTAGTGATATATATATAGTGATATATATCTAGTATATATTTATATATAATATATTATATATTATATATCTTTATATATATCTATATATATATATTATATATATATTATATATATATATGAATATACATATCATAAAGTATATAGTTTTTTATGTTGATATATAGGTAGTTATATATTATATATATATAGTAGGATTATTATTGTGTATATTATTAGGGTAATTTATGTATAAAAAGTTAAAGTATGTATATTTGTATATATATTATATATATATATATAATTAGTGGATGTGCTGATTTATATATATATTATTATATATGGGGGTGTATATTTTTTTTTATAGTATATATTATATATATTATATTATATATATATATGATATACTATATAATTATATATATAATATAGTGGGCTGTAGTAGTTTATAATATATATAATATATCTTGATATATATATATAATTATATATATATATTAGGTCTAGCTTTTGTCGCGAGTGGATGTTACACTTTTTGCTCTCCATGCGCCGACTATTATATAACTAAGTAATTAGTGCGTAGTGTTGTGTATATATATAGGGCTAGGTTTTAATATTATTTACTAAGGTATATTATATATAGTCTATATATATGTATATTATATGATTTATCTAAAAATAAATATTATTAAATAATATAAATAATATATATTATTATATAGTATATATATATATAATACATATATATATTTTATAGTAAGTATAATATATAATATATTATAGATATATATATATATAGGTGGTATGTGTATCTATTAGTATAGTAGTTATATTATAAGTATATGGTAATAGTATTGATTATATTTATAGGTTGAGTTGTGTATATTAAATATATATATTATGTAACACTTCCATTTTAATCGGTTTGTCTTTAATGTTTATCTGTTCGTACTTGTGATAGACTAAGATTTGGCGGTGAGCAAATTTAGCATAAGTCAAAGTGGGAGATATACTAGTAGTAGGGTCCCGTCGTTTTTTGATTGAGTGTACTCGTTGTTGCAGTCAGAGCGGAGTTGTTTGTGTAAAGTCAGTCCAGATACAGAGTCAGGATCAAATTTATTAGAATCAGGAAGATTAATTTTCAGTTAAGATACTTCTCGAGAAATCCTCCCGGGCAAGAGAGATAAAGCTTCAGGAAAAGGCTGCGAATCGAGATTTTCGATGTTGTTCACAAATTCTGGCATACAAAAAAACAAGGGTGGGATACACGTGCTGGGAAAAGGCTGTGACTACCAATTCGCCTAGATGAGTAGTGATCTCAACGAAGGGGCTGTGTTACTGGTTTATTATCGTGTTCATTGCTTATTTTACTTATGTTGAATTAAAATACATATTTCAGATACTGGATTTCTATTTACCAACCTCTTTATAATAGGGTGCTTGCGTTAAAAGTAACACGCAATGTGAGCGAAGTACGGACCCTATATTTAATTGGTTGTACCCGGAGTAGAAGTGGCACCGGTCATGAACTTGCATCACGGCCTTCTGGTAAAACACAAAATGAAGACAAAGAGAAAAATATAATGACAATATCTAAATGGTCCCAAGTAGAACATCTTCAAAAACCCACCACAACAAAAATGACTCACAGGCAAACAAACCATGTATCGGTACTGGACTTGGCAATGTGTTCATTTTCCAAGTGAAATGTTTGGGATTATGGTGCTCAGTCTTTTCACAGACTAATCACAGTTCGAGGATTGCATGCTAGAGGGTTCATGGTGCAAGCTTGCCTTTACGATATGTATTTTGCTTTCATTATTTCAAGTTTGGATTATGGGCAGAAACTCATTTTTAAATTCCACTACGAATATGATTCCTTTTCGAATTCTTAATATGGTTCCTGGTGACTTCTTCCTTTTTGTATTGAAGAAATCTTTTTCAAGAAAAGAAAAGTAAAAGGACTAAATTCAAGCATTTTCGCCTCTACATATGTAACTTCCTTATGGTATGAAATTTTCTTTCAGTCATTTTAAGTTTTGGTTTATGGCAAGAAATGTCATTGTTGGAATTCCACTACGAACTGTCTGATTCGTTTTCCGATTGGATTCTGAAATGGTGTCTGTGCGGCTCGTCCCTTGTTATGTATGATAGATAATTTGCTGTCATTAATAGAGAACCTTAAACTTCATAGCAACTTCGGGTTCTACTCGATATGTGAAGCAATGTTTCTATCGGTTAAGCTACAACTTTGAAATTAGCTGATTTACGGTGCGCATTGGTCAGAACATTGGACATTAGAAACCCTTATTACTGGGATCTTCTACGATTTCAGGTTTCGATGATGTGGCCTATTTTAAGCTTGTAATAACATTGTTTCAATACAATAATTGTTATGTTTTAACATTTTTGTACTTTTATGCATTAGAAAAGTGTTTGTATGTGTTTTTGTTTATATCTAACGGATAGAACCAAATATGCTTTGTTTGAATGGCACTTTTTATTATTTTCTGTTATATAACATTATTGTATTTATATGTATTCATACTTGTATATCATGTTTAATCTTCGGATGTAACCAGGTATGCTCGTATTTGAATATTTTCATTTCTATACTATATTTGCCTTCATATGTTTGTATGTTTCTTATGTTTCTTATGGTATATAATTAAATATGCTTGCATTTGAAGTACTTTATTTATTTTATAGTATTTTATTTTATTATTTTTGTATAATTATTTAACATACTTCCATCACCCGTGTTTATGCGTAGGTAATGTTAGATATGTGTTAGCACTGTCTTAAGGTTATAAACTTTTGTTAAACATTTTGTAGGGATATTGTGTTATGTTACGTATTATTGGCTGAAGGATGATTGTGCGCGTGGGGAGCTAAAATTTTAGGCATGTGAAGTCAAGTGAAATAGTATAGATATGAAGCCCTGTCATTTTGAGGTGCTCTTGTCAGTCAGGATAGATTAGTGCAGTTCAGTATACGCTAGTAAGGCGTCAAGATGCAGATTATAATTAATGTAACATCTAGGATAAGAGAAATCCTCTAACTTAAGGATTATTATACATTTATCTTCTAGAGAAATCCTCTATTAGCGGTCAGAGAGACTAAAAATTACTTCATAGAGAATTAATAGTGCTGTTCGACTCGAAATTTCGATGTTAACAATATTATTCTGACAACAGTTGAACATATAATAATATTAGGGTGGGGGATATAAAACTCAGACGGCTTAGGATAATATAGCTTGTGACTAACATTTAATTCGCCTACGAGGAGTATCTTATCAAGGCAGCTAAGGGAATTTTGTTAGCTTTTTTATATTAGTTTTTCATTTCAGCATATATTATTTGTAGCTTATGTTTGAATATTTGTAGAAACATTACATTTTCAAAGTATGTTAGAGTATTTATTCTCTCCACCATTTCGAGCATGTCTTATATTTATATTATTTAGCTAGCTGTTTCACGGTAGAAAGATTTAAGGCCACCATATTTATCTAGCTAGTCAGTTATCTTCTATATATAAATATAATTAATTATTATTATATATATTGATGTGAAGTATATAGGTATATTTAATGTATGTTATATATAGAATATGATGTGAATTAAGGTATAGTGTAATTAATATATATATATATTATAAGTTATTTATTATGTGATTAGGTATATGTTATTATATTATATATATTTAATATAAATATATATAATAATAGTATATTAATAGTATTATATTTATAATATATAAATTATTATATATTATTATATATTATATATATATTAATATATAATATTTAATATTATATATTATATTATTATTTATGTACGATTTATTTAGAATACATATATATATTAATATTATTATATAATTATATATTAATATTTATTATATATATTATAGTTATATATAGTATAATAATATTATTAGTTATTGTATTTTAGTTAACAACACAGGTTATATGAAGTAGTTGTAATACTTAGTGATATTATTAGTAGTATTAGTATGATGTATATTTGTATATAAGTATTGGTGAATAGTAGCTTTATATATAATATATATGTATTTATATTTATATATTAATATATTATATATTATATAATATATATTATTTATAATTATTATATTTAATTAATAATTAAATTGTATATATAGTAAATATATATTAAGGTAATTATATATATATATTTATTGATTATTATATAATATTTATATATATATAATAATATAATAATATATTATATATAATATTATAATAATTATTTATTATTAATATATATATTAGTATATATTTAATATATATAATATATATTATATTTATATTATTATATATGAAATATATAAATAATTATATATAGTATTTAATATTAATATATTATATTATATATTATATATAATTATAAATATATTATTATATTAATATTATTATTATATATTTAATAATTTAATATTAATTATATAAATTTATTATATAGTATATATATTATATTATATAATATATATATAATATATTATAATTGTAATATATATTATAATTATTTGTTTATATATATAATAATATATTTATATTATATTAATATATAATATTATTAATATATATTATATATTAATATATATATATATATATAGATATTAATATTTAATATATATATTAATTAATATATTAATATTATTATTAAATTTTTATTTATTAATTAATATTTTATTATATTTATTATTATATATATGATTAATTATTAATATAATTATATATATATAATATATTATTATATTAAATATTATATATAAATTTTTTCGGATAGGATAATTGAATAGTGCTATGATGTAGATAGGAGCTTTGATATTAATAGGTATATTTCATACTGGGTTGGGATTAAAATATTATATGTAGAGATATATTATCACACTATTATATCAAGAAGTTGATTTAAAATAGTATGGACTTCGTTTATTGAAAGTATAAAGTAATACACGTGTTTTACGTGTATAAGAGTCATTAGATATCATTTCCCTTTCAATTCACTAAAACAACATTGTTTTCAAATTTTCATTACGCAAACTACCATCCTTTTGTCATCGACTTAATAATTATTAGAACGATTGAATTCAAAAACTATTTCTACATCTTAATGATGATTTATGAAGGTTTCGAAATCTTTAAAATTGGTTAAACCTACAATGAATTATACAGGGGTAAATTACCTTTACAATGGATCTCTACTATAGTTATGATTTCTTCATACATGTACTATTTACATGGAGGCTGATGAGTTACTAGATATCCCTATTAGTGTCATTTAATAATTAAATTTTTAACATATATATTTGGGACAATGTGCAATGTGAGTGGTATATTTTTCAGTTTCATGTGAATCTGTTTGAAGGGATAGTGGGTTCTGCTTTAGATAGTTGATTTGCAAACCTCTCATAATTATAATATATTTACAAATATATCCTTCTAAGAAATAATTAAACTAATGTGAAATATTTATTTTCTTTTTATTTTACTCACCTTCTTTTTTCCAGATCGTTTTAGCTATAATATTTAATATTAATTATTGATTATTATATATTATTCAATTATTTAATTATTATTATTATTTTATTTAATTTTATTATATTATTATATATTTATTATTATTTTAATTATTATTATTTATTTATATATTTTTATTATTATTAATAATTGTTTATTAATTATTAATTATTATTATTATTATTATTTAATTATTATTATTATATATATTTATTATTATTATTATTTAATTATTATTTTTATTATTAAATTAGCATGAAGTATAATATATTTAATTATGTACTTTAATGTATTATTAAAAATATTTTAAATATAAGTTATATAATTAATATTATTTAATATTATTATATATATATATATAATTATTTAATTATTATTATTATTATATTATATATATAATTAGTATTATTATTATAATTTATATATATATAATATATATATATAGTATATTATTAATATTATTATTAATTCTATATTTAATTATATATAATATATATTTTAATTAATTATTATAATATTATATTATATATATATATATAATATAATATATATTATTAATTTATATTTTATTTTTTTGTTATTTAAATTATATTTATTATTATCAAATAATAGATTATATATACTGTATAATATTTTATAAAAATTATAATTCTTAACATTTTTAATTAATTTTATTTATAATATAATATTCCAAGAATATAATATTATGAATTATATATTTTATATATTATATTATATTAATTTCATTATCTATATTATAATTATTTAATATATATATATAATTAATATATTATAATTAATTATAAATATATAAATTTATAAATATTAATACTATATATAATTATATATATATATTATATATAATTAATATATTTAATATATATTATATATGAATATAAATATATATTATATTATAATATAATTATATATATAATATGATAATGTTATAATATCTTATAATAATTTCTATAATTATATATATATATAATATTTATATATGTAAAATATTATATAAATTATATAAAATTATATATTTATATTATAATAATAAATATATTATATATTATTAATATATAATATATTATTATATATATATAATTATATAATAAGAATATAATAATAATAAAAAAATATTAATATATAATAATATATAATATTAATATATAATATATATTATATATAAATTAATATATATTGCTATATAATAATATTATAAAATAATATAAAATTATAAAATTTCAATATAATAAATTATATTAAATTTTATATATATAATATATATATATATATATATATATATATATATTAAAATTATATATTATTATTATATTAATATTATTATATATAATATATATATTATAATAATATATTAGTATAAATAATATATATATATAATATATATAATATAGTATATATATATATATTATATATTAATATATTAATAAAAAATATATATTAATAAATTATAATATATAATATATAATATATTAATTTTATTAATATATATATTATATTAATGAATAAATTATATCTTTATATTATAATTAATAAATAATTATAAAAATATTTTTTTATGTCAGACTGAGATTATATATTTTGTATTTTTCATATATTATTTATAAATAATTAATTATTTAATTTTTTATAATAAGTAAATAAATCTTGTTTTTAAATGAAATTTTTATTATATAATAATTAATATTATAATTATATATAAATATTATATAATAATAATTTATTTATTATTATATATTATATAATATAGATTTAATCATAAACGCATATCAGATTGTATAAAGAAAGAACATATAAAAGTGAGTTAAAAGAATAGTACCCTCGGGATTGAACGCACCGCTGTTGCGCGTTTGCAGGACAATGTGCCTGGGCTTGAGGTTTTGCTTGGATGGACACTAGGACCGGGGCCCGCCCACAACCAGCATGGGCGTGACACACTCGTGCATGTGGCCTCCTCTGTCCATGGTGACTTCCTGGTAGTACGCCGCGCACACGCCCGGCAAAAAGTGCATCCTTATAGCAATTATTACACAGAATGTAACATACCGGGGGTGGTTTTGTGTTCCCAACTTTACTCGGAGGTTTTTTATGTTAATAGCGAGCAATTTTTAGAAAATCGTGTGATTTATTGTTTAAAGCGTGATTTATATCATATTCACAGTATATGAATTTTTAGAATAAAATTGATCATTTTGTTCTATATTTACCATTTCAAAATTCTCCTTTGGTTTTTATTATAAATTTATCAGCGTGCTGAAAAGAGCTATATTATTAAATCAAAGCTGCAAACAATAATCAACTAACGAAATACGACAAGCAGATGCAATACATTTTCCAAATCATATAAAGACAAATAGAAAATTTTCTAAGAGTAGCCAAAGAACAGTTGAAAAGGTTTGGAAAATAATTAAAAGATCCTTGTTAAGTAAATGTGAATGAATGACAAATATAAAAATCGTGGATTAGGCCTTTTGTGGAAACGACATTAAAATAAGTGAGCCTCATATGGTTACCTCATGATTGGTGTGGAAAAACTAAATATTGCTAGAATTCATCAGTGTGCCGGCATTATTAAATATTTTTCAATCAGACTAGATTTATCACATTGCTTTTTTATGGCATACCTCACAATTTGAGAGGGTGAGACGAAAAAAAAATTTAAACAAAATTTTACCTTTATTCTATCTGGCTCACCCTAATTATATATATTATATTATATATATATATATACTCTAATATATTATTTTATTATATAATTAATTATATATATAAATATATTATAATATAATAACATATATATATATATTAAGTTAATATATATAAACTAATAATATTATATATATTATTATCTATATATATATATAAAAATAATATTATATATAATATTAAACACTATATTATATATATTATTATATAACTATATATATTATAAATATATACTAAGTAATATATATATATAATATATATATATATATATATATAATAACTATAATAATATATACTAATATATCTAATATCTGTATATCATTCACCTCTCTTTCCCCAAGACTACCAAATGGTAGATGGTCACATGTACCGAAAACAGAAAACTAGTAGTATAACATGAGACAGTCGAAAAGAAAGCCTTGCACTTTACCGCCCCCTTCAATATACCCTTAAGTGAGAAACTGCGTCGCCAGTCGCAAACATTACCAGTGCGAATTTCACGGAGCGATAATCGAGGAAACCCTCATGATGGCATACTCGTCAATGTAGGGATTCCTCCCTCTTTTCCCAGGTGGGGCCACAAACCATAATCCACTCACAAAACACCTGACATCACTCTTATTATGCACCATTTCTTCTAATGCCTTGCCAAACATCATTCCTTTTCCTTCAAGGCATCTTATCTTTACTGACTCATCAGCTTTTTATTAACGGCCTTCCCTGCTGCGTCGATCCAGCACAGTCGCCACTATATTATCCGATTAACTTAACTAATGCCTAGCGATAACATCCATAACTTGTTTAAAAGAAGTGGCTTACTATAAGCCTATAGATCAACCACGTCTTCTAGCGCGATTTGAAATACTCCGCCAGTATGTTATAGTGATAACGATTAGTTCAGCGAGTCTCCAAACTTTGCTGATCGCGTTACCCTAAACGATAATTCTAATTTAGATTACCCCCTTTAATAGGTCTATAATAATATATTTATATATATCAAATACAGATTATATAATATAATATTATAACTATATATATAATATATATATATATCTTATAAATATAATAATATATTAATATATAATATACTAAATACTACAAAAAGGTATACAATACTATACACTTATATACTATCTATATATAAATAATATTATATATATATATTATAATTATTATATTATACTATTATATATATATATATAATATATAATTATATATATAATAATATATATTATAATACATATATTAATATATATATATGTAAACCGCGGAAAAATTTAATTGCCTTCACCCGTAAATATTAATGTAAACTCTCTCATTTTTGGAAATGTAGAGCTAGGGTTGGTTTTATTTGGGTTATACCTAACTGGAGTGTATACCGTGTGTAACTACACTGTGTAGGGAACAAATGGCATACATTAAAGACAACCACCAAAATACGAAATCCCGATAGTTACGCTTACATAGGGAACAACGGATGGCAAGACACCAAACCAACTAACGAAAAACAACCAATGCTTGTAAGTCGTAGCTTGACAAAAGACTGTCAACAATGAAACGACATTCGTCAGGAGAGAGGAAAAGGCCATGGAGTTAATCACACTGTCCGGACAGCAGGCATTCTCACGAGAATGGTGGCTCCAGCAACTCGGATAGGTACAACAATCAGACAGGTCAGTCGAATCTATTTCGTCGGTAGGGAAGCACTGCAGCAACGTAGACGACATGGTCAGGGTCGCCCGGAGGAGCACGTCCGAGGAGATCGACAGATTCCTCGATATGGCAGTGCTTCATGATCACGTTTTCCAAAAACAAGCCTTCAGCCTACAACACTCGCTGTGTGAGGTCACGACATGTGCCATTTCGAGACGTAGAACAGTGAGAAAGACGACAAATGAAACGTTGGAGTACGTATTTAACAAGGTTCTGCCGTCGGCCCTCTCCTGATCAGAGATTGGTTGCGATTTTCATTTTTCAACAAACGCGCACTGGCGACTCTGGCCCACTCACAGCATCGACGCTCCGAGAGTTACACTAGCATGGGACCAGGATGGAACGGTCAGCGATTAACCCATAGGAGACGTGCAGGTGAGCACTTTTCTGTTGCAATGATCTCACCAAGGATCTTTTTGGGAGGCGACTATGTTGATGGTGTGGGGCATCGCAATTTGTCTTGGTGTTCGCCGGGCATTGCATATCGTGAGCAAGGCGAACGACCTAACTAGCCTGAAAAGTATTGCGGAAGACGCATCCTCCCAAGAGACTATCATAAGTCGCCTTTCGCGGTCTTTCACCTTGGACGTCCATTTTTGGATTAATACCATCGACAACGCCACACCAGCATATCTGCCACGGTGTCCAAGATACCTGCAACACGGTAGGGATCAGACTGTCTGGCCATTTCTTGCGAGGCACCGACATGAATCACCATTAAACATGATTTGCGGGTTGTTGGGATAGGCCTGTCAGCCCCGCGAACCATTGCTCAACGCTCTACACTCTCCAGGGAGCTCTTGCAAACCTGACACATCCGCAGGAGGACAATTCAAAGATCTTTAATCATCGCAAGGCCTCCCATGCCGAATCATTTGGAGGAAGTTGGAAGGGCCCAGAGGCGGTACAAACCCATATTAGGACACCTTTATGGCTTGCATCTCTCTCTGTAATTCTGTAGAACTAGAATATTGTTTCGATATAGTTAATAAAATCATCATATCCAATCTTTTTTCTCTTCTTTATATGCCACTTAACTTCCCTACACACTGTCCGTTACATCACGGTTATTACATTTCATACCTGCTGCAACATCCGAGATAAAGGTATGAACCAAATAAACCAAACCCTAGCTCTACATTTCGCCAATATAGAAAAGCGACGTTTAAATTATATTTACGGGTGATGCATTTAAATTTTGCCATTGATCGTGCGAAGCTGTGTTCCTATATACGCATCATAATACCTCACTAACTATTAATATCTATATCAATACTATATAAATACCATACTTACAATAATCATATAACTACGATTAGAATATATTATATATAAGTACATAATAAATAATAAATAATATAATACTAAAAATAACCTAATATTATATATATATTGATATAAATATTACTATACTACAAATTCGCAACTTCAATTATACAAGATAAAATACACTCGCAAAGTTTGATCCGTGAGGCTATCTTTGTTGGCCTGATACCCCCAAGGATTATCACTCTGCGTACCCCCGGGGTACGCAATACCCCACTTGGAGACCACTGACTTAAGATAAACGTGTGCAAGTCCTATTATTTTATAATGTGAAAACATAACAAATAATATATAGAGTAGATGTGAGACATTCTCGCATGTTACAGTTATGCAAATAGACAAGAAAGAATCGACTCTCGCATCTTAAACAAAACACCAAAGTTAATATAAAAGACGAGACAGATTCAAGATAGTGTTCATGACTGTTACATAGTCCCAGAACGAACGAAGACTTATCCCAAGATTAAACTTCGTATAACAGAATGCTATGGAACGTGTTAATTGGTTTTTGACTCTATGTGTCTCTCTAAAAGGTGATCTATAGCGATCGCGTTCACAGTACCAACGATCTACCCTAATGACAATATATTGAACACTTAGGCTTGAGGCAAAATAACAAAGAATCTGTCATAGTCGATGATAATAAAAGACAAGTAGCCAAAAAAATATTGTCCAAAAGCTAAGTATATTGAATTCAATAATGAATTAACAATTAATCGATCAGCCATATATACAAATATACTAAATACTAAAATCTCATTATATAAATATAATAATTAATTAAATATATAATAAATAAATATAATATAATAAAATAATCAATAATAAATTAATAATAATTAATAATAATAATAATATTAATAATAATAATAATAATTATTAATCATAATAATAATATCAATAATAAGAATAAACTAATAATAATAAATAATAATAATAATAATAATAATAATACTAATAAATATTAATAATAATAAAATAATAAAATAATAATAATTAATAAATAATTATATCTAAACTAATAACTAATAATTAATAATACATAATATAATAATAATAATAATAATAATAATAATAATAATATTAATAATAAAATAATAATAATATAAAATATAATAATCATGATAATGATCAATATCATAAATAGGCTAAATAAATATTCTATCCTAATAATGTCGAAAATAAACGTGCACGATCCAAGAACTTGCTGCTAAACCAGAGATGGCCGGGTCTACATTGGAGACAAGATGTTCAAAAAATACAGTCTGATGATATACGTATAAGTCATCGAACATTAACAAGACAGTGTCATACTTGCCACTTTGCATTAGGGGGACATACTTTTACAATGCCGTAGGAGCATTAAGGAATCTATTGTTTAATATTCCGATAGAAGAATTGGTGCCCAGTGCAAAAGGCGGATAGCATTCACTCTAATCTTGACGATCAAGGGACAGGCTCTATGAGAGATTTTCAGGGGACCGTTCTTGAAGTATGCTTTTTTGTTTGATCTACTGTGTTACGCCATCATTATGTGTCAATTGACGATTTTAAGTTGTGATTATATCGAGATCGAAGCACGCACCAATACGTGACGAGGAGAAGCTAGATTTAACGATGTCATTAGACATATTTCGCGCAAGCGAATACATTTGATATAGAACTAAAGTAGAGTATTTAGATTATTCGGTGGGCCAGAGGAGAGTCTATCGCAAAGAATAGTTTGAAAAAGGTTTGCGAAAAATATAATTAAAAGATCCTTGTTAAGTAACATGTTGACATGATGAGGACAAATATACAAAAATCGCTAATTGGTGGCATTAGGCCTTTTGTGGAAACGAACGTGTAATTAGTGAAGTGAAGAGCGAATTGTGACCTTCATATAGTAGGTTAGATAACATCATTGATTAATTGGTGATTGGACTGAAATTAAAGATATGTTAATGGTATTCATCAGTGGTGGCTGGATTACTTATATTATAATATATTGTTCAAGTACAGAGCGTATGATGTTATTCTATTGACGCATGATTTGTATGGTCGTACATCACAATTTTGTACGGAGGGCGTGGAGACGATGAAACACATTTCTTAACTAATATAGATATTATGAGCGCTAATTTTACACTTGACTACGCTTTTACCATGTATATTGATTTATATATAGTAATAATGGGTAATTAGGGAGTTAAAGTAGTATTTATAGGTATAAGTGATATGAATAATAACACCGGTTATTATATTATCCTTATAGGTGTATTATTAATATTCTTGAACTCAACTTCTATAAATTTATTTATTATTAGGCATGTGATTGATAGATTATATATTGATATTATGTTGGAGCTCTCAGTAGTAGTAGGCGTATTTGTATAGTTTATTAAGATATGATGAACACTAGATAAGATTATATTGTCTTTGATAAATATATTAATAGTAAGTGAGACTTTTATGATATTACTAGGTCAATATTTTGATTTACCGTTTATTTTCTAACGCCTATTATTATATGTGACTAATTTCATTCTTGAGCATCTTAAGAGGATTATGTTATATACTATTGTTGGTAATGATATATATCAATGTTTATATATTGATATTACTTAATATGATTTAAGTTATTAAGTCACATATGATTTAGTAGTAGGCTTTCCGCAAATTACAGGTCACACAGGCATTTAAGGTATTGTGTTGTGATACCTAAGTATAATATTTTGTATATCTTCTCATATATTCTTTGATGTACATAAGGCTTAATAATCGTGTGGTGAAATGAGGCATGTTTTTATTTAATTCACCATCTACTTTATCACTAATCGACTTAGTTATGTTAATGAGTAGCTATCACGATGTCAACACGTTCGAACAAGTAAATAACTTCCTCTAAAGTAGTGATATTAACCATGTGATTACTAGATTCTTCGAAAAGTAAGACCTCTGCCTTTAATCTCCTGTTCCCACCGGATTTGATAGGCCTGAAGTACGTAGTTAGAAATTCGTGTCGTCAGTTCGCGACATAGTAATCTACCCTCCGTGGAGTATCTACTCGTGGGACTTCGATTGTAACCTAGTCACTTGATTAGGCATCTAACAGTCTCTCTCAAGGGTAGGATGCTCCACAATTTTATACCCAAAGAAAATAGGGCCACAAAACCATGGATATCACACATCGGAGCAAATGAGGTCCTTCATTCAGGTACCTTTAGATGCACTACCATTTACTTACTAATGTCTGCTTGCCAATCCTTTCCATTCGCTTTGTGTCTATACTAATAGCACTTTCCTTTACCTGTACTGTCAATCCACTTTATATAATTCTCAGGTCGCCTTCACATGCTGTCGACTGATCACGCAGCAACAGTTACGCCACTATAATATCCCGGATTAAATAACTAATAGAGCCTAAGAATAACCTCATACTTAGTATAAAGAGTGGGGCATACTAATAGCCCTATAGTCAACCACGTCTTCTAGGGCAGAATATGAAATCTCACCTGCCAGTATGAATTTATGCTGATAAACGGTAGTCGCGGTCTCCAAAACTTTTTTGATCCGGCGTACCTAAGACGAAAATAATCAAGTTGTACCCCTTTCTACTATGGTTCTGTAACTGTAATATTATTTAATGTACTATAGTATATAATGTGATATGTTAATGTAATATATATATATATATACCTGATGATTAAAGAAACATCAATTAAAATTTATATTGTTTGGTGCTTATTTCTGCGTTTAAGTACTTTCTCTATTAGTAAAAGCTGCCAATGTTCAATGTTTGTTAATGTTCAATTATGCTAACTAAGTAAAATGAAATATGAACCAAGAGGGAAAAGAGAGAAGTGCGTTAAGTTTTGTTCTTTTAAAAACCGGTTAAGGAATGTTTCGTATTAGATCAAAGTAAGATATGTGGGTTTTGTAGTGTTTTATACTGTCATGAAACCAATAGTTCATGATCTATCTGAAAGGGGATAAATGGGAAGATTTTGTTTGTTTTGGATTAAACCCTATTCGAGATATTTAGAATCATCTGTGAAAAATAAGTAATGAAGATCATGAGATATGTATTAGGACGAAAGACAATCAGACGTGAGTGAGGTATATATATTTCTGAGATTATAGTATATTTAAGTAATAACTGGTAATGGGATTATATGATGTTATGTGAGTGAGCATGTATTTTCAAAATACGGTGAGTCGATATAGTGTATTATGGTATTACCAGCTGTTTTAATATTGTATAATTATAATCTTGCGCTAAGTATATATATTATATAAAATTTACTTAGGCTATGGCTATATAGCTCTGAAAGTTTCGTATTATTTGGATATATAATAAAAAAGAATGTAATATAATTCGTGGTAAAATGACTCTTCTTCTATCTCTTTTGATAGCTCTTTTGCATAGATTTTAACTTTCCCCCACAGTTGTATTAATGCAGTATTAACCTAAGTGATAATGACAAATATGGTAGTATACGAATTATGAGGTAGTGGTAATAGGGTTTTTTTTTTAGGTATAGATTTTAAACCGTTTAATTATTATTAAATTTGGTTGTGGGTTAGGTTTTAGTGTTTATATATATTAATATGTGATACTTATAATGATATATACATGGACACGGAAAAATTAGTAATAAATGGTGTACATCACCTTCAGGATTGCACTGATTTTTTGAGTTAGGATTTAATTATAAAATCGTTTAACACTGCCAAGATGCTCATTAACTTGTAATTTCTGCTGTGGAATGTAAAGTCTTGAATTTTTTTATTGTTCACTATAATTTTTGTTGAATCGGTCTTACAGTGATATAGCTATGGTATATTACTGACAGTTTTTATTTTGTTTCGAAATTATTAAATTGGTGAGATCTATGAATTGGTTTATTTGGCCTTGACTTGGCTGTCTATTTTGTCGGAGGGAACTTCTCTGTTTTATAGGAGAGTAGCCCAAATGGTCGACAGGAAATTGGTTCGACAAGAAATTGGGTCGACACAACTTCGAAAACAACTTTTCTGTTCCGGTGTATGAGTATGTGAAGTGTGAATTTTTTTTTATTGTACAGAATATTCTTGTGTTAGTTTTATGGTTTAGTTTTTGAGTAATGTTGCCAATTCTTGTTCTGATTTAAGTTGATTAAGTTATTTATTCTGTTGTTGAGGTTTTATGATTTGGTCATCTATTTTGTTGTAGGGAGATTCTCTGTTTTATTAGGGACTTTTGGGGTGTTGATTTCTTATGAAAAGTTAGGATTGAGGTGTTTTCCGTAACTATATGAAATGTATTTTTTTGGATGCTTTACAATAGTATTTATTGAATACATAATACATGTAGGAAAATAAAGAATTGTTTAGAAGAATTGAAAAGTTCTTGTTCTATGGAATTAGTATATCCTTGCCAATTTGTTCTCTTGTAATTAACATACATTTTTTAGAACGGTAAAAATATCTTCGAAATTATATTATGTGTGAGTAATATTGGAATGTTGACATATAATATTATATATATATTATATCAATATATATATATATATACTTATATATAATATATATATATCTATATATAATATATATATATATATATATATATATACTATATATATATTATTATATATATCTATATAACTATATATATATATATTTATATTAATAATATATTATAATATATATATATATATATATATTATATATATAATATATATATATATATATATTATATAATATAATTAATTATATATTATATTATATTAATAATATATGTATAAACTCTTTATTCTATTTTCTGAGGAAATGTGAACTTAGGGGTGTTTTAGTATTTATTTTAGGCGCTCATTATCTAGCTTATCGGAGTGGTACTTAAATTACCGTATGAATTTTTTTTAACTTACTTAACTCTGTTCGATATTTCAGGGTGATATCTCAAGATGGATAGTGTTAATAATACTTTATCTAAATAAAGATCACACTCATTACACTCGCCACAGAATTGCACTGCATGTCATCACTGCGTGGTGAACCTAACGCATGAGTACACGTATGATAATCTCAATCATGCATTAGATTACATCTCATATGCCGCGATGGGCACACGAGACCCAGTCGCCATAGACGTAAGAATCTTCGCGTGCAATTACAAACTCTCTGTCTTGCGTATTGTTAAAGTTACGTAGTATAACTATGACAAAGGTAACTGCATCAAATAGTGTGAAATAATAACATTACTGATCAGAGGAAGAGGAATACTGTGCCATAGATATATAGTTATATTTCACACTGTTTAGGAAGCAAAGGTATTAGCCATTCTCAGAGATTTATGGTGCTCAGCAACTCGGGGTAAACCAATCGAACGGTCAGATCGAATCTTTCGTCGGTTTCAGGGAGGGGACGGGCAGCAAACTCACGTAAGTACGACTATAATGTCTAGTTAGGATTCAGTACTACCTGAGGGCTCTGATTCGTCCGATGTGAGATATATAGATGACAGAATTTCCTACCGATTATATATATTATTATAGGTCTAAGTTTGCTCATGCAATACTTCGTTTATACCAAACAAGTACCTTTACATGACTATTACATAACTACTGTGCTCTTAGTTTATGAGGTTCACGTATATATTGTGCCCAATTTAACATCGAGTGTAAGATTAACAGCTATGAAGAAGACTCGACTCAAGTGAATGAATAACGTGTAGGTATACGTTAATTTAACAAGGTCTTTGCCGTATCTGGTCACTTCTCTATATTCTGTAATAGGAGCATTGTTGAGTATTGTCTCTATAGATTATCACATTATTTTTTACTACTAAAGCGTATTGTAAGATTGGTACTAACTCTACATAGTATAGTAAGATCTAGTATAGGTTCTCAACACTTGCTATGGACTCAGTAATTAGACGTCTCTGAGCGAAATAGGAGACGTGCAGGTTAGTGATAGCACTTATTTATGCTATAATATGCATATATATTTACATCTCAATCTAATAGAGTTGAAATCTTATTTTTGGATACGTATACCCGCCGGTACTCTAATTAGTGATGGTCAGTGAGGGCAGGGCATATGTTTGTGTAGTGTGTATCGCACTATAATAGGCTAATTGCATATCTATAGTGATTAGAGTCAGTATTAGGAAACTAGTACTATATACTATACTTGATATAATAGTATGCGGAAGTAGTTTTTTTTAATAAAGATTCCAAATTTTGCCTATTCGTAGTTCTTTCATTGGCGTATCCATTTTTTATTTATTACGTTAAATCTCGCTGAAATAACGTCCACTACTTAAGCATTATATTGCATCAGGGTTAATCAGTACTATACTATACAACTATATGTACCTTACAACAGGTAGGATATACAGTACTGACTTGGCATTTCTGCCGAGGAGCCCGTAGCAATGATCCCATAATTATATAAAACATGTTTGGTTGTATGTTGTTGTAGGTAGGGCATTTGCTACTGATAGGCCCTATAATAATATAAGTTGAACTTATAGTCTCCGTCTTACACTCAGGGAGCTTGTCAAATCAACCTTGATATCAAAACAGTCCGCGCAGGAAAGACCATCTTCCAAGATCATTTCATTACTCTCAATGCTTCGTTAAATCGGCTGGAGGGGAAGTTGGCAAGGGCCATTTATAGAGGGTAGGTACATAATATACCATTAATTAACTCACTTTATAGTAACCTCACTAATTTCACTCATAGTAATTGTGATTATATATATAGAAGTTAAATTTTTAATATACTATGTTTTGAGTTGGTAGAATTAATTACTCTCATGAGAATTAAATACACCTACGAATCAATGTATTGGATAGCCTTTTCTATAATATTATTATTGCTCTTCCTTTCATCCTTTAAATTCCTATACCTACCACACTGGTCTGATTACATACAGGTTTTAATACAATTATAATATATAACCCTGATATCATGAACCTCGCAATACCTGACATATCCAAATAAAAACTCTCAAAACTTCCTAAGCCTTCATTACATTTCCCAATATGAAATGTATATATTAAATGTTTATAAAAATATATTACTGAGAGTATGTGCATTAGTCAATGTATTAACTTTTCACAATCTTTCAGATTTTAACTTAATATAATATATATATATATATAATATAATTATATATTTATAATATTAACAGGAAGAAATAAGGAAATATTTGCAGAATACATATTGAAGGTCAAATGGCGGGAGGGTAAAGGGGTATGGGAGAAAGTAAGAAGAGAAGATGGGGCTTAAGTAAAAGTATGATAATACTATTTTGGTAGTACTAACTGGGGGGATATAGAGGTGATAACATATTTATAAATAATAAATTCATATCCTCGTGAATTCTAGAATACCATAGCATAACTTTACTCACTATGAATAATACCAGGCTTTTAGATATGAAACATCTCGCCGCTTTCTCTTGCGTCATATATTGTAGTTTTCATTTTATAACTGACATTAAAATACTCAATAATAATAGCGATAACAAGTACGCCCTGAAATTACTATCTTGGGATACTAAAGAATACCTTCGCAACTCTCGGTGCATATGTAGAATTGTCGCTCGAAAGTGTCAGTGCTAGCTTTCATTAATTTGTAGGTCGATGACACCATAAAATGTGATAGGAAATCAACATGATAGACCACGATAACTCCCCCAACGGTTGGATAAAACGTCACATTAATAGATTATCCGCATTATCGGAGGATTTTATGACGACACGTACAACTGCGGATATACTAACTTCATAGCTATAAAGATGCAGTCTACTCTCTGTAGACCTCCTTTGACGTTGACATACTGGTGCTCACCGGACCAGCTGAAGAGGGTAATACAGGTTGAGTGTGAGAGTAGGTATGTGATAATAATTTTTTCTGTGTAGATATTTATATGCAATTAGATCAAGAAGTTTTATTATCTGCTCTCAAATCATTAAAAACAAACACCCAAGTTTAAAATATATAAAATTGAAGAGACAGAATCAATAGAATAGTATGTAATGTAGATGAACAGAAGTTAAATTCCTACACTAGTTTATAATTCGTAATATATAACATGAAATTAGTTTATATAGGGTAACAATACAACGTGTGGTGTTTTATTGATTTTTGTTGTTATTGTGTATATGTTAAAATTTAGCACACTAACATAATAAGTATTACCTATAACGATCTCTACCTTATTGACAACTTGATAACTCAAACTTCAGCTGAGGCCAAATAAAAAGAATACTTTGTTACTTAAGTGATCGATATATATTGATATGGAGAGGTGCTGTAAGATATGCACTAAACCAGTAAGTGTCTGTTCCAATTACCTGTGAAGTGCTTACGGTATTGAATTCTCAGAAAACTGTGGAACTTCACTCAACTACTCACGGTTCTCTCGATCAGCCTCATTTATAAGGAGTGTACTGCACACTTAAATTCTCAATTTTGTGAACACATACCATGTTCTCTTTGAAATAGTTGATAATATTACACTCATTATTGTTCGCATGATCAAGAATGAATTTTATAATTCAGCACTAAGATAATACTCCAAGTGAATGAAGTAGTGAATTACTTAGTATGAGAATGAATAATAATAATAATAATAGATAGAGGTATTGAATGAACATATGATATTTCGGGAATTCCAGTGAAATCGTAATTCAATGAGAGTAATAAATAATAATTAATATATATCCAACTAATGTTTACTCAGATAAATTGTATATAAGAATAGATGAGAATACTCGGATAATCATAAATATAGATCATATGCAATTCAACGCTTGTATTAATATATTTATGAAAATCTCATGTACATTAAGATAGTATACTGTAATCAATCCAAATTTTCATTAAGTTAGATGACCATATGTGTAATTTGTAATGGTACTAATTATGACATGATTAATATCAGATATCATACATTTATTGGATTAATGAAAGATCATTTCAATTCTGATGTAATGGAGGCAATTTATGGGCAACGACACATAATTGAATGTAATAATTTCAGTAAATAAGTGAGATGAAATAAGTGAACTCTAATTGTTATATAATAATAATAAATAAATAAGGCTTAATAAATCTTATCTCGGGCTGCAAGAGGTTGGCTAAATCTAATACCACTGTGTGTTATATATAACGCTCCATTGGATGGCGCATAGAGTAGGATTTTAGTGCATACTCCTGATAGGCCATGGGCCCGCGCGTCTACGTATTTATAGGGATGCAAAGCCTCCAAGGATGTACCCTCAAAAATTAAAGATACTGATAGTATCCGCGCTCATCTAAGGTATGGGTGGACCGATCTTAACGCAAAGGGAAGCGCTTTGTCGCATCTGACTTTCCATTGTGTCCTCTTAGACGGTGCTTCACCTTTACAATTGTGCGTGGTACGGGGTAAAGCATTTAAGAGCATTCCTCATATGTTCTATATCAACTTTCTCCGCAGATAGGGGCGTACAGAAAACGCAATGACGTTGCCTCGAAGTTCTCTCACACGGTACAGAGAGGATCACGCTTACTCCACCCATCTGTCTGATGTCACGAATCAAGAGGATAGTGCTATAGATAGGAGTTAGTGTTTCAGTGCTCGCGGTGTCGGCTATAGAATAAGTATGGGTTCGTTTCGGCTTCTCTTATGCTCTCTCACTGGAGTGCCGTAGTGTTTTCGGACCTTGGACCCTATTATAGGTCAGTGGCTGTGTCACTGGTTAGTGATAATTATAAGGTTCTGCTCTGTCGCAATACTGGGGTGCCGAAATGCGAATTGTGTTAACTTTGTGCTTAATCGAATCTATCTTGTGGCGCGTCTCGAACCTCCGCCAGCTTTGAATACTTGATGTCACGTGTTTGATGTGATCTCGCGGCGACGCTCTGGCGGATTGTGTGGCCGCTCTCATAAGGAGCTACGGGAGACAGCGTGTTGTCACGAATTAGATAGTCCGTTAGGAGTAATTTCCCCAAATGAGCAATGTTGGTGCAGTTGTTGGCTGATGTTTTGTGAAGGGATGTGCGTTATATTTACGCCTGTAGTGCTTGTCTGTTTGCTCACTCGCTCCGCGGCAGATCTGAGCCTCTCTCCAGTGATTGTGTATTCCAGTATTTTTGTTTGTCTGTTCCTGTTAAGTAACCACTCAGTTCTTGAGATTGCGCGCTCAGATGTGGTTAGCACGGCTTTGTACGCTCCTCTCAATCCTTACGCGCGCTGAATTCTGCAAAACCCTGGACTTCCTCATGTTTTCTCTGCACTCGTTGGAGATTGTCCTTGATTCACTCGTGTGTTTGGGAGTCAGATGTTTATTCTGACGACGCATAGCATCCGTGTATATCTCATCATGGTAAGGGAGCGTAAGATTAATTGATCGCCTGAACCTATCCTTTCTCTAGAATAATGTTATATAGTATCCGGTTCTTGTGGGTGGTCAAGATTTGTCCGGGTTCGTTAGCTGCCCGATATATCCTTGCATTTCATTGGCTTGTGAGATAGATATGTTCTCTTCTCGCTCGTGCGGTCCGGTGGTATAATGTTAATATTCGCTGATATCAGATAACCAGTATTTTAACAGCCACATATGCATTCGCTGCTAGCGATTTTGAAGTTAGAGAGTAATTGCTGGGTGATTGGTTTATAATGTTTTTTCTATGATAAAGGTCTCTTCCAGGTCTTTCTAAAGTTGATTATTTCTACAAACTTAAACTGCAAAGCGGAATTTTTTATTAAGAGGAGATGTTGAGGAGGATTTTTTGAAAAAACAATATCATTTCTGTTTGTTGAATTAGCTGACGTTCCAAATTATCTTCTATATATTATCTGTAGGATTCATTGTTCTTGCAATGTTTATTGGAGGGAGTTTGGACTGCTAATTGTGAGGTCGTCTGAATAACTATTGTTTTTTAACTGTGATACATGGTTGCAAAAAAAAAAAAAAAAAAAAGATTTACAAGAGTGTTGCTTGATAAGATAGGCATCCTCGTTGGGACTTCATTGGGATATAAATCTGCTATGTTAGAAACGCGCTGTGGGCATTCTCTGTAATTAATGTATGTGTATTGTACCTGGATAAGAAATTCATAGAGTGTGAATCTTGTTTGTTTATTAGAGTGTGGCTTGTTGCTGCGAGGTTCATGGGCTTGGGGCTTATTCCGATTTTCTCGCAACGTAAAAATTACCTAGTGGTGCCGCTATATTTTGAGCTGTCATTGTATATAAAGTATATAAGTATACTATATTATATATATACCGGTATAATATATATTATATAATGATATACTATATAATATATATATATATATATATATATATAATATATAATATAATATATATATAATATATATATATATATATATATATATATATATATAATATATATAATATATATATATATATAATATATATATATTATATATACCGTATATATATAATATTTATATTATATATATATATATATATATACTATATATATATATAATATATATACTATATATATATATAATATAATATATATCATATATATATATTAAGTAGTGAGAAGACTTCGCGTCACCTGTCTCTGCATATATATATTCTACCAGGTAAGGTTTATTCGTTATCGGTCCTAAAATTTTTCCGCGTGCTATGTGGGACGTTAACTTCGTCGTAGGACAAAGGTTACGTGTCCGTCGCCCCCGAAGGGTTGTAGCCTCTCTCCCCTAT
>JABUQX010069365.1:5000-15000 GCA_015478945.1 Trachelipus rathkii
TCTATTAGTGTTCTTGAGATTCTATGAGTGCCAGGTGAGTGCCCAGTGAGTGCCAAGTGAGTGCCAATGAGTACCAAGTGAGTGGCAAATGAGTGCCAAGTGTAGTGCCACATAGTGCCACCTGAGTGCCACATAGTGCCAGATAGTGCCAACTTTTTTCAAAGCCTTTTCTAGCCTCCCTGAGCCTAGAAAGAATTGCCCTAATATGGGTGTCTACCCCCTAGGTTATAAGGTATGGGGAATCGATTGGTGTATATTTCAAGTTGCTAGGATGCTTCCTCCTATGAGTTAGTCTTTTTCTAACACTTATAGCCTATATATAATATAATTATATATTATATATATATATTATATAGTATATATAGTATATATATATAATATATATATATAATTATATACTATATATATTTATATATATATATTATATATATATATAATATATATAGCTATATATATCTATATATATATATAATATATTATATGTATATTATATATATATATATATATATATATAGGTTTTATTATACTACTATATTATATACTATTAACCTCACACATAGCACACACACACACACACACACACACACACTCCCACACAGATACACACTTACACTTACGCTTACACCCACACACACCCACCTACACTCCCATAATGGCAGCCTACCCATAGACCATTGTAACACTTCACATACAATACACACTATGACACTTATAAGCACTTACACTCTCCATTTAGACACTTACACTAGCCACATATCACAACACCACACCAGATACACTTACAGATACACTCACACACTCGATATTTTGATTCCTCAACTTTGATGGTTCATCTTTGATGACTCATCTTTGATGCCGTCATCTTTGATACCACCTATATTGATGGTTCATCTTTGATGAAGGCATCTTTGTCGGTTCATCTTTGATGGTTCATCTTTGATGCCTCAGATTTATTGATGGTTCATCTTTGATGGCTCAATTTTGATGGCTCCAACTTTGATACCTCAGCTTTGATGGTTCATCTTTGAGGACTCATATTTATTGATGGTTCTTCTAACCTTTTCTAGCCTTTTCTACCCACATCATAGAACAGAGACTAATATTGATGTCTTACCCCTAGTCAATATGCGGACCACCAGTGCGCGCAATGCGCCTCCGCGCAAAGACAACCAACCCCGCACCCGCAGGTGGCGACCTGCCGCGTTCCCGCCACCGCGTTCCCGCCGCCGCGTTCCCGCCCGCCGCGTGCGCCCGCAGGTGCAATTTTTCCGCGTTCCCGCCCGCCGCGTGTGCCCGCAGGCACAATATTTCCCGCGAACGATATATATGTATATATATAGATATATATATACGTATATATATTATATATATTTATATATAATATACTTAAATATATATATATATAGTATATATATATTATATAATATATATATATATATATATATATAAATATTATATATATATTAATATATATATATATATATATATAATAAACTATGAATCTTTCATTTTTATTTCATACTTAAACATTTTTATTACAAACATTTTCGCGATCTTAAAAACTGTAACTTCATTACAGACCTATTAATTATTATTATTTACCACATATTTCATAGTTGTGATATCAATGTAAACTATTCAAAAATTTTCTTTTCAAATATACTATGAGTCATTCATTTTACCTCATACTTAAACATTTTTTATTACAAACATATACTTTTACATACCTTATAGCAGTAAATCAGTAAATCAATAGAGATGTTAACTAACAACAAGGAGTTAGTATGCTTTTGTTTTTTGCTGTTTTACTGCTTTAACTCATCTGTTTTACTGCTTTAACTCACATATTTTATTAACATTACATACCTTAAACGCAGTAAGTCAGTAAATAAGTGAAGGTGTTACCTAACACCACAAAGGGATAGTATGCTTTTGTTTTACTGTTTTACTGTTTTAACTAATATGTTTTACTGCTTTAACTCGCATATTTATTAACATTACATACCTTAAAGCAGTAAATCAGTAAATCAATAGAGGTGTTACATAGAAACAAGGGGATTAGTATGCTTTTGTTTTTACTGCTTTACTGCTTTAACTCATATGCTTTTCTGCTTTACCTCACATATTTATTAACATTACATACCTAAAGCAGTAAGATCAGTCAAGTAATAGAGGTGGTTTAAACCTAACATCAAAGGTTAAGTAATGCTTTTGTTTTACTGCTTTACTGCTTTAAAGTCTAATGTTTTACTGCTTTAACTCATATATTTATTAACTTACATACTTAAAGCAGTAAAATCAGTAAATATAGAGGTGTTTACAATAGCAACAAGGGGATTAAGTATGCTTTTTGTTTTAACTGCTTTACTGCTTTAACACTCTGCTTTTACACTCTTTTAACTCATATATTGATTAACATTACATACCTTAAAGCAGTAAATCACGTAAATCAATAGAGGTGTTACCTTACACCAAAGGGATTAGAATGCTTTTGTTTTACTGCTTTAGCTGCTTAACTTATATGTTTGTTACTAGCCTTAACTCATATATTCTACTTTTATCATTACATACCTTACTAAGCAGTCAAACTCAGTAAATCAATTAGGAAGGGTGTTACATAGCAACAAAGGTGATTAGTATGCTTTTGTTTTACTGCTTTACTCGCTTTAACTCATATGTTTTTACCTGCTTTAACTCAACACTATTTATTCAACATTGACAGTACCTTAAAGCAGTAAACAATAGAGGTGTTACCTACCAACAAAGGGCTTTAGTATGCTTTTGTTTTTACTGCTTTACTGCTTTAACTCATATGTTTTAATCCGCTTTAACTCATATGCTTTACTGCTTTGAAACTCATATATTTATTAACATTATGTTGTTTTAATTTTGTTTTAATACTTTTTATTTATTTTATTATTATTTTTATTATTTTTATTTTTATTTTTATTATTTTATTTGTTATTTTTTATATTATTATTTATTTTTATATTTTTAATTATTATACTTAATGTTATTTACTTCATGCCTATATGTTTACTATTTAACACACACATTTCCAACACACACTTAACACTTACATGACTCACATACATACCCACTATGACAACTTATATACGCATTTACACTCGCCCATAGACCCACCCTATTTAAACATATCAAATAAGTTCTTTTTTATGACACATAACGTTTAATTTATTAAAACATTTTTATTTTTTTTTTTTTTTTTTTTTAGCAGTTATCTATACCCCACCGCTCACGGGCAAAGCCCTATTAAAGGCAGGGGGTGTTACAGCAACAAAATTTCAAAACTAACGCAAAAATTACGCAGATGAGCACAGACGCGGGCTTAAAGTGAGGGAGATTAAATTGAGTAGGAAACACAGCCAGATGGAAGAGAATTCCCAACGAATCAGAGTTGGCAGGAGAATGGATGGCACCGCACGCGAGATAGTCTGGAGTTTGCTAACATCAACACAAAACTCATGTGCCGACACAGCACCCCTTGTGCTGGCGAGGGCGTCTTAAAGGAGGCGGCACGCGAGTGGAAAGTGCCCTCGAGCACCTGCCGCTGAGGTACCTATAGAAAAGAGATCAAAGCACTAACATCGCGCGCCGCAAAGATAGAGGGTCAAGTGAACTTGAAAGTACAGGACAGTTTATATAAGTCTTATGGCCTTTGATACGACCCTATCCAAAAGCCGGGTGAAACCTCGAGCCCCCGCAGATATGAGAGCAGTACTCCACAAGGGGGGATGAGACCCTTGTATAACTGGAGTAACTGTGAAGAGGAAGAAAAAGTCTCGCAGGTCTAAACAGAACTCAGTTTCTTTGAGGCTCGCCCTAGCAACCGTTATGATGTGGGGTTTCCAAGACATTTTTTTTTTGTTTATGTTAAGGCAAGGATGTTTTATATTGTCAACAGGAGAAGGTGAGAAAACCATCGAAAGAGATAGGAAGTTAGAAGGTGTCTTAGGAGAGGGAGATTTGTAGAAGTTGGGTTTTAAAAGAATTAAATTTCACAAGGTTGCGACGACCCCACCCGGAATTCTATCCAGATCAGCGAGAAAAGAATCGAAAAGATTAAGAGGAGAGGCAATTCTAGAAGTAAAGAAGGAAGCAGAATCTGGAAATGTTGAAGAATGAAGGTCCGAGTCATCGCATATGAAGTGGATAGAGTTAGATGTTGCAGACAAGAAGATCATTAATGAAAAGCAGGAAATAAAGTAGGAGATAAGACAGAACCCTGAGGAACACTCACTATTGACAGAAAAGGACGAGAAAGTCGCCCCATCAACAACACCCGATATTGAGCGATTTGAAAGAAAAGCTTAAGACATAAGTAAGCAAAGAGAAGGAGGAAATCCAAAGGAGGGGAGCTTGAGAGCAGTGACGCCGTGCCATAATCCCGGTCAAATGCTTTGGATATGTGCCAAGCGCCACCCACGCAGTCTCCCGCGTAATTCTGAGGGTGGAAACCATAAATCCTGTTAGATAGGAAAGTATATCACCAGTAGACCTCGAGCGCCGAAACCCGTACTGGCGTTCGGAAAGAAGGGAATGAGATTCCAGATGGTCTAGAAATGAGAGTTGGGAAGGGTTTCAAAGATCTTTAGATAGAATACAGGTTAGAAGCTATAGGGCGATAGTTAGAAGATCAGAGCGGCTTCCTTTTTTTCGGAACAGGTTGGACATATGCGCGCTTCAAACACTGAGGGAAGTGCTAGTATTGAAGCATAGAGAATATAGTTGAACGAGAGGAGGGGCCAGCAAGGAAGCAACTCCCTCAAGACTCGGGGAGGAATGCCATCCGGGCACCCGCCTTCCTAACGTTCATAGATTTCAGGAGCCCATGCACCCGATCAAATGAAATCTCAGGCAAAGGCATAGGAAACCTGAGAAGAGAAAGGAGGAGGAAGAGGAATGCCAGAATCGTCCAGGGTTGAGTTTAGAGGAAAATAGAGGGCCGAAGAGATTGGCCTTGTCAGTTGAGAAGGTTTTAGCAACATTTAACATCAGTTCGAAATAAGAGGAGGAAAGGTGATTTACAGAAGTTGTTGGAGATGTTTTTTGGCAAGAGCCAGAAGTATTTATCAGTAGGAGAAAAGAGGTTAGCGCACTTCTCGATTTGTGAAAGCTCGCTTTGCTCGTCGAATGAGGTATCCCTGCACGATTTCTAGACTGAATGAAAATTAAGGGGAGTGATCAGGAGAACGAGAATTTTTCCCACCCCCGATACGCGAATTGTCTCTACGCCTGAATGGCCAGCGACGAAGCAGCGATCGAACCATGGATTATGAGGAGAGAAAGATTTAGTTGAATTAATATAGTTTTAATTAAATACGTACATTTATATAACTCATCAATTATAACTAAAATTATTTTTTCAAAAGTTTTTAAAATTCATAATAAATCAAATTCATTATCTTGAACAAAGAATTTATTATTAACTGGTTAATACTTTTTTGTTTATAAATTTTTATAACTATCAAGATTCAAGTCATAATTTTTACTAAAATTTTATGAAATTTTATTAAAAACATATTTTTACCTACCCTTAAAGCAATAAATTCAGTAATCGTAAGAGCCCGCGGTCTAAGTTGATCGCGCTGGAAAGCGTCTCACACTGGTCATGCACTGTAGTGATTCAGAGGTCCTCGTCCCAGCACGTACCGGCTCGGTGTGTGGTAGGTGCCTGTCTTGAGTTGGTGTGTGTGGTTGGCGGTTTTAGGATATGCCTGGATGGGATGGCTGCGCAGTTTTCGGGTGTTGGTCTTCGGTTGGTTCGCTGGCCCATATTTCTACGTGATGTAGTCATTCTGGTCGTGCGTGAGCGGGGTCGGTGTGAGACACTGCGCCGCGTGGGAGCGCTAATATTGCCTCGCAGCCCTAGCGTCCGCTACTACACCAAGCTATGCCGACGTTTGTTCTATGAACTTACTGCTTTAACATCATCTTTAGTCATGTAATAAGTATAAAAATAACAAAATAAAGGTTCTTCTCTGCTAACATAACATGTAATTTTATTAAAAATTCATTCACAAGATTTTATTTAAAATACAATTTCCACTTACATTTATATTACTGCGCTCAATGTTAACTAAAAATTTTAAAAGTTTTTTTTAAATAATTTGAGGTTTTCTTTATTATTATTATGTACTTTTGACAATCCATCACGAGAAAACACAACAACGAGCACTCCCTTACAGATACGAAACTGACCTCTTCCTGTAAATTGTGTTGAAATAACTATTTTAGGCCTAAATTTAGGATAATCCTTTTTGTTACCTCCGGGGCGATCTTAGGGCCAATACAGGTCAAGATATATTTCCCAAACTGACGCTCTTTCTGTACAATGTGGTGAAAATAACTACGTTAGGTCTGAATTTAGGCCTAAATTTAGGATAATCCTTTTTTGTATCCAGGGCTGATTTAAGCCTAATACCAGTTCAAAAGGTAATTCCAGTATAGACAAGAATCAATGTTTATTATTATTTTTATAAATATATTTCAAACTGAACATGCTGGATCGTAAGATCCTTTAAGCCAGGTAAGAAGGTGCTTTCTTTTCTTGTGATTGGAATGGAGTAATCCTTATCTCTATATGACCTCGTATGTGATTGGCCGAGAATTATTTTATCGCTTTTTGCTTTTTAGGTATGTAAAAACATGTTTTTTTTCATATCCTGAGCCTTACCTGGGATTGGATGAAAATTAACTCTTAGTTTTTTAAACTTGTATTTGAGCAGGTGTGTTTTTTATTACCTTTTAGACCCAAACTCATTTTAAAATCATAGTCATTTTAACTGTTAAGCGGTGCACAAGTTATCTGATTTTTATTAAAAGTGTTTTTATTTTTACTAAGTGTATATCATATTTTATAATAAATACTTACATTGAGGAATAATTATTATTTCACTAGAATAGATAATAATTAATTTTCACTAGATTTTTAGTAGATCACGTGAAGCAAAACGCAGGCGCCCGCCAACGCGGACCGCGGTGAACAGCCGCATGAACCGCCGGCGTAATATTACTACGCCGTCGCGAAAATATTGGGGCGTATGTAATTTTCAAAGTGGTAGGGCTACATCCTAGAGATGATATCTTTTGAGCACCGTACCATTCAGTATGTATAATATTATTATATTGTTTGTGTACCTGTATCAAAGGTATATTTACGAATTATTATAACATAATGTCAAGCCATTTAGTTTCTTAAATCCTGGTAATATCAGTGTTTATTACACACCAAGTGAGATATTCTCGAGGGTTACCGAATGCATACAACAACTGATATAGAAGAGGTATGAACTTACATACGTCGATGTAATTTTTTGAAGTATAATAATATGAATGACCAATACTGGAAGTCCTTACAGAGAAATTACGGTTTGTACAAGGAGGGGAAGTTTATTATGCATGTACACGCATTGTGTATTTAACTAATATAGTAATATAGTAATTATGTAATAATATTTTAGAATAAACAACTTTTTCATAACTTATACATAAAGAAGATTAAATCCGTAAAGACATACCTTGAAAAGGGAGGGAATGGGATAACTTCTATACATTAACTCTACGCCCTATGAAGGTGTAGCTTTAAGGCATATAAACTTGTTTTACATTCCTTAAAGTAATAAGATCTTAAAGGCATACCACAAAGAGGAGCATGGCCAGCGTCACATCCGGACTATTTGTTCTATTTCCTCAAGGAATTTATACTTGTAGGAATAAAATAAAACAAACTGGTTTTCTACAAAACAAATGTTGCTTTCAAAAACTAAAAGTTTTTTCAGAACTTTACCAGTGAAATGGTATTTCTTAAATAAAATTAAAAATTTCAAGAAGAAATAAAATGGACGACTCATAATATAGGAAACCGGTATATTTTTGAAAAATACAAATGAATGTAATGGAAAGTTAACAAACGTCTGCCATAAGAACACTTACACTAGCGCCATATACACTTACACTCACACACACATGCGGCTGTTCCGCACCGGGTCACGCTTGCGGGCGCTCTTGCGTTTTGCTTCACGTGATCTACTATAAATCTAGTGAATTAATTATTATCTATTCTAGTGAAATTAATAATTATTCCTCAATGTAAGTATTTATTATAAATATGATATACACTTAGTAAAAATAAAACACTTTTAATACAAATCAGATAACTTGTGCACCGCTTAACAGCTAAAACGACTTATGATTTTAAAATGAGTTTGGGTCTAAAAGGTAATAAACACACCTGCTCAATACAAGTTTAAAGTAACTAAGTTAATTTTCCATCCAATCCCGGTAGGGCTCAGGAATAATGAAAAAACATGTTTTTACATACCTAAAAAGCAAAAAGCGATAAAATAATTCTCGGCCAATCACATACGAGGTCATATAGAGATAAGGATTACTCCATCCAATCACAAGAAAGGAAAGCATTTCCTTCTTACCTGCTTAAAGGATCTTACCGATCCAGCATGTTTCAGTTTGAAATATATTTATAAAAATAATAATAACATTGATTCTTGTCTATACTGGAATTACCTTTTGACCTGGTATTAGGCTTAAATCAATCAGCCCGGGTACAAAAAGGATTATCCTAAATTTAGGCCTAAATTTAGACCTAACGTAGTTATTTCACCACATTTTACAGAAAGAGGTCAGTTTGAAATATATTTTGACCTGGTATTAGGCCTAAATCGCCCCGGGGTACAAAAAGGATTATCCTAAATTTAGACCTAAAGTAGTTATTTCAACACAATTTACAGGAAGAGGTCAGTTTCGTATCTGTAAGGAGTGCGCATTGTTGTGTTTTCTCGTGATGGATTGTCAATGTACATAAATAATAATAAAGAAAATCCAAATTATTTAAAAAAAACTTTGAAATATTTTTAGTTAACATTGAGCGAGTAATATAAATGTAAGTGGATAATTGTTATTTTTAAATAAAATCTAGAATGATTTTAATAAAATACATGTTATGTTAGCAGAGAAGAACCTATTTTGTTATTTTTATACTTATTAGCATACTAAAGATGATGTAAACAGTAAGTCATAAACCAAAAACGCTGGATAGCTGGTGGTAGGAGGGAGCTTAGGGCTGCCTTACATGATTTACTGATTTTATTGCTTTAAGGTACGTAAAATATATGTTTTTTAATAAAATTCAATAAAAATTTTAGTAAAAATTATTTTAAAACTTGGTAAAAAGTTATAAAATTTATAAACAAAGTATTAACAGTTAATACTAATTCTTTGTTCAAAGATAATGATTGAAAAATTATGTTAGAAGTTATGAAACGAAAAGTAATAATTTTAAGTTTCATAAGGTATGACTGAAGTGAATTTGTTTCGAATAGCACATATAAGGAACACACAAATTACACGATGTTATGTTCAAACAAAAGAACTTATTTGATATGTTTAATAGGGTGGGTCTATGGCGAGTGTAAATGCGTATAAGTGTCATAGTGGGTATGTGTGTGTTGTGAGGTGTAAGTTAAGTGTGTGTGTGTGTGTGGTGTGTGTGTGTGTGTTAATAAATAATAACAATAGGCATGAAATAAATAACACTAAATATTAATAAAAATAATAAAATAAAATAATAATAAAAATAAAAAATAAAAATCAATAAAAAATAAAAAATAAAATAATAAAAAATATAATAAATAAATAAAATAAAAGTATTAAAAAACAAAAAACATATGTTAATAAATATATGAGTTAAAGCAGTAAAGCATATGAGTTAAGCAGTAAAACATAGTAAAACAAAGAGTTAAAGCAGTAAAAGCAAAAGCATACTAATCCCTTTGTTGGTAGGTAACACCTCTATTGATCTTTAACTGATTTACTGCTTTAAGGTATGTACTGTTAAATAAATATGTGAGTTAAAGCAGTAAAACATATGAGTTAAAGCAGTAAAGACAGTAAAACAAAAGCATACTAATCCCTTGTTGCTATGTCACACCTCTATTGATTACTGATTTACTGGTTTAAG
>JABUQX010069365.1:22500-27500 GCA_015478945.1 Trachelipus rathkii
TGGTCTTAGTGATTAGTTGACTTGTATAATTGATTAGTGTTAGTGTTATATTTTATAGTTGATTATATATGTGTGTATATGTTTTGTGTATATTATTGTTGTGCTTGTTATAGTATATTGTGTAGTATTTATGGTGTGTTGGGTAGTGTGAGTAACTTTACATGTGTTAGGGATGCTGGGTATTATGCTATTTTGTGGTTGGGGGGTTTGGTGGTGTATCGCGTAGTTGGGGTTGTGTATGGTGTTTCGAGATTGTGCCATTCTTGTGGTATCAGCTGTTGTGCCAGTGATGTGTGCTCTTTGATGTTGGTGTTTCTGTCTGCGTCTTTGTGCGATGCGGCTGCTGCTTTGTTTGTGTGTTGTGTATTTATGCGTCCATTGTTTTACGCTGTATCTTTGCGCGTGTGACTGAGCCTGTTGCTGGTTGTTGGGTGTAGCGCTTGAACCGCTTGTTCTGAGCGTCGTACCCTTGTGGGCTAGAGCACGTGTGGTGGTGGCAACTCCTTTAGTATTCTTTTGGTTGTGTAGATCCTTAGAGTTGCGTGTGCGTCAGGTAGCCCTGTGTAGATTTTTGTGCAACCCTAGTTCGTTGATTCTGTGCACCTGCCTGAATGTTTGCGCCCTTTCTATATATTAGGGCGCGGCCAAATGCGGGTGTCGTGCGTAGCAATCCGTTGTGTTTACGTTTAGCGGGCTGTGCATCTCCCGGTGAGATGTGGGTTTGGTTCGGTCAGGGGTTGGGTGTCACGTATGTTTGGCGCCTACTGGTTATATGGGTTTGTGATCGTCGTGGTTTGTGGGGTCGTGTAGGCCTTTGTTGTGATGTCGTTTGGAACGTTGTTTGTCCGCGTGTGTTGTCCACGCCTCGGAGCAGATCCCGACAGTCGTTGTCCTGCGCGAGCGTCTTTTTCCGGGCTCCGGTCGAGAGCGCGCCGCAGGCGCGTGTTCCGCGCTCCGCCTGGCGCGTGTGCTTTCAAATTCCGTGCATCGCTAGCAACGTAATTGTATCGTTCGTTTGAGGCGAGCGCATTCTCGAGATCTCTCATTATCTTTATTATAGGGTGTTATGTAGCACTTTGTATATTGGGGTATGTAGGTGCTCAGGGAGGCTATTGAGAAAAGGGTGTTTGTTAAATGAATAGGTGAGCTACTGGTGTTGCAGTTGGCTACTGTAGTGTGCAGCGGTCACTTGGCTAGCGTCTACTTTCGTTGGGCTGATCTTCACCGTTTGGTACTGGTTTCTATAGAAGACTAATGAGATTTGAGAGCATGGGAGGTCCCATGATCTGATCTTCTTGAACGTGGGTGTGTGTAGGTGAGTTTGTTGGTGGACCGAGTGGCGGTTAAAGGGTGGATATACGTCGCAAAGTTGTTGTGTGTGTGGGGAGGGTGTGGTTTGTGTTTGCAGTGTTGAGGAGGGGTTTGGGTGAGTTCTATGTGTAGTTATGTGTATGGGTGTTATGGATGGGTTAGGTGTTTGGTGGGTGAGTTTTAGGTTGCATTGGTGATGGAGGTCTGTAGTGGGCGTGGTTCTAGTGTTTTAGCGTGCGATGTGATTAGTATTATATGTTGAGGAGTATTATCTGAGGGTTGGAGTTATATATTGATTGTGTGTGGTGTGATATATATAGGTAAGTGTTTTATTAGGTTGTTAGTTGGTTATGTGGTTTTTGTGTTAAGGTGGTTTTTTGTGTTTGTGGATGTAGTGGGGGTGTATATATTGTATTATATGATGTGGTTTGGTGTTATTTGTTTGTGGGTGGTGGTGTCTTTATAGTGTATATGATGGTTATTGGGGGCTTTGTGTGTGTTTGTATTGTGAATATGATGTATAATTTTTGGGGGGTTGACGGTTGGGGCTGGTTATTGTTAGTAGGTGTTGGTTTTTTGTATAGTAGTATGTAGTATATTATATATTATGTTAAGTGAGTATAGGTGGGTGTTTGTGGATGTGGTAGGGTTAGCGGTGTAGGTATGTTGTGTGTTAGTTATAGTAGGTATGTATATAGGGTGGGGGGGGGTTGTGATTGTGATGATGGTTATGGTATTGTATGTTATTGTGGTTTTAGGTTTGAAGTGTATTAGGAGGAAGAGGGGATGAGGTATGGGATGGAGATGGATGAGTAGTATGTAGTAGATATTTGACCCATTACGGGGGGTGAAGTTTACGCATGTTCTCGGTCATTTGGGTTACCTCTTTCCGGGTCTGCCTCTTGGAGCATGTCTAGTCGCTGCTCGTGCTTCGCTGTTTAGAGTTAGGCGAGTGTATGGGGGTACGCGAGTGATCGAGGTTTGGTGTCGCGTTGTATGTTATATAGTGGGAGGGAGTTTGTGTCGTACGTAGTTATTATTCTATTCTGTTTTGGCTCTGAGGTGTAATTATGTAATAGCGTTATGTAATCTTAAAGCTCTTGAACTGGAAAGAAGCAGTGTACTCGTTTTTCTCGATTGATTGAAAGGGTAAATGAGTAGCTTAAGTTTGTATGTTCATTGGATACTGTATGTAATGGATTATCCTTTCTATGAATGATTGTTTGTTTGTAGTGGCCAATCGGGTCATTTTATTCCTTGGGCTGTGTATTTGTAGCGTAAATGGGTGTGTGGTTGTGATGTGTAATTATCTGGTTTGTAGCTTCTTGTGGAGAGAATGACTTGAATTTGGTAGAATGTGAGTAGCGAGAACGCAGGATGTAAATCTGTTTGTAGGCAGATGTTTTCACTCCAGAGATCGCTGGTAGTTGCATTTTGGCCATTGTGTTTGATGATGCCATTGGTGATTTTCCAATTGGTAGTATCGTGATCGTGTTTCCAGCCTATGAAGCGTCTGTTTCCTGGGTGGTCGCGATAGGATGTAGAGTTGTGATTGTGTTTATAGTAGATTATCCTTCTAGGAAAGGAGTGTTTGCGTTAGGTAGATATGTAAATGAATGATTGGTTAATGAGGTTTAGAGTGTTTTTGTGTTGAGGTTGTATGATTTAGACTTTGATATGCTGCTGGTTTGAGAAAAGAGCTAAGATAAACAAGATACTTCATAAATAATGTTTGATTGGATTATGGTAGCTTTGGTTGTGTTTATTAAGGATGTTTATGGTTTTGGAGCTTCTGTTTTTCGAATTACAGACGCTTAGATTCCTGGCGCTGTTAGTTTTGGACTTTCACTTTGTTATGTAATTAATATAGTTGTTACCATGTCCGTTTTTTGTCTAAAGAAAGATTCGTATATGTCAAATTAAGTTATTAGTCTTCGCTCGTGTAGGTCGCTGGAAGATAATATAATTAGAAAGATAGGTGAGTATCTTTGTGTATTAACAGGTTTGTATTTTATTTTGTTGATCCGTAGATTAATTGTGATGTAAGCCGATGGTCTCGAGATGGTTGTTGTTGCGGAAGTAGGCAGCCCAGAGGTAAAAACTTTTAATTTTTTGTGGCTTGTTTAGTTAGGCGTATTTTATTTGATGCTTCGCTTTTGTCGGTAATTTTAGTTGTCAAAATGTAATTAGAAGTGTCCTGGCTCTGATATGCCATTCAGCTCTACTATATGGAGGGTGGCGTTGTACTGCTCTGGTCGTAGTTACTCTATCCGTTTGTGTCCGCTACCTCTGATGGGTAATGGTCTATAAATAGCGGGCCGGATCTTGTAGTCTAAGCAGTCCAGAAACGGTATTTTCTCTCATTGAGTGAAGTAAAAGTGATAACTTCCACTTCCGAGGGAATCTGCTTTTGATATATTCTTAGATCAGTGTAAGTAGTCTTGTAATGAGAGTCTTGGTATATTGATAGTTAGTGTATATTATAGTGTGATGGTATTTATATATACTTGATTATTAGGTATTGAGTAGTTTTGTGTGATATTATAGTGTTGATGTGTTGATGGTTTTTAATTGTGTCTATAAGTAGGTGGAGTGATGGTTTATAGTAGGTGGGTGGTACTTGGTGGGGTTGTGTGTTTGTTGTTGTATATTGTATTATGTTTGTTAGGGTGTTGGGTTAGTGGGTGGATGTTTTTTTGTGTTTGTGGTGTTGAGTAGTTATATAAGGTGATATGTATATTAATGAGTTATATAGTGGGATAATTATGTCGTGTGTGTTATGGTATTAGTATATTTTATTAGTTTAGTTATTTATTGTAGTGAATATTATTAGAAGGTCGTATTATTTAGCAAAGATGCTCGAATTAAAATAAATTTTATTATTAAGTTTTTGCAGGCATTGTAGCCAATAGCCGGCCAATAATAAATTATTACTTTCTGAATATATAGTAATATATAATATTAATATATATATATATATATATATATACTATATATATATATATAATAATATATGATATAATTATTATAATGTATTATAATATATAATATATATAATAATATAATAATATATATATATATATTCGAGTGTGCAAGGTGGATATTATTTCCAAGATCCGAATAAATAAATTTTATTATTAGGTTTTTTGTTAGGCATTTGCCAATACCCAATAAATAAATTATTAGCTTTATTAAATATAAATATATTATATATATTATATATATATAATATTATTTTTATATATAATATAGGATTAATGTTAGAAGGTGATAAGTAACGTGGTATTAAAGGGTCGGTATTATTTGCAAATCCGAATTAAATAATTTTTATTATTAATGGTTTTTGCAGGCCATTTGGCCAATTATCTCAATAATAAATTTATTAGCTTTACTGAATATAATATAATATAATATATTATATATTTATATATAATATTAATATATATAATAATTATTATATTATATATTATATATATACTATATATATATTATTAATGGTTGACTTATTTTAGCAAGATCCGAATTAAATAAATTTTATTTATTAAGTTTTTGTAGGCATTTGCCAATACCCGATAAATAAATTATTAGCTTTTACTGAAAACTGAAAAAATTGGGTAAAAATTTATATAGGTTAAAGTATAGTATATATAATATAGTATATATAATATATATAAATATAGTATTATATA